>PVJS01019218.1:0-33943 GCA_004027185.1 Glis glis | reverse complement strand
AAAAATAGGGCTGGGGGTGTAGCTCAGAGGTAGAATGCTCCTGAGTTCAATCCCCAGTACCATACACACACAAAAGTAGCTGGATCACTTAAAATATGGATAATCTAACTACAATGATTAAAATTCATCTGTTTACCTATAATCAACCTTAAAATACAGTTTCTCAACCTCAGCACTACTGACTTACTGAACTGGGTAATTCTTAGCTATGGAGAGCTGTCCTGTACATTATGGGAGGTTTAACAATATACCTGGCCTCTATCTAGTAGATGCTTCCCAGCACCCCCAAATATGGTGACCATAAATGTCCTCATGTACTGTCAAATGTTCCCCAGGGGACAAATCACCCCAGTTTAAAACCACTGCTCCAGAACAATGTTTGCATATTGGTCTATCTTTACAGTCTATATTTTTCATTTTATAATTGTAGGGTATCCAACATTGTGTATGTGTGTGTGTGGTACTTGGGATTAAACCCCGGGCAAGGGCTCTGAGCTACATTACCCTGACCCTGCAATCCTCCTGCTTCAGCCTCCTGAGAGGCTGGGATTATAGACATGTGCCACCATACTCAGCTGGGTATTCAACATTTCCACTTAACATTAGTTTAACATATTACACGTTACTACACAATGACTATTTCATATGTCCACCTATGGAAATGTCATACAATATGGTGTTATGAAACTAATTTCCTCACTGCCACTAGATATCTATGTTGTTTGCAATATCGCTATTAAAAATATCTGGGATTACTTCTTTAGGATGTATTTCTCAAATTAAAATGTACACTTACCAGTGCAGAGGCAGTGACTACTTTAATGACTCTTGATATATAATTCAAATCTAGACTACCTTCCCAACAGGTGGCAACAATTCATATATCACTAGCCATTTGTGATTTTTAATATTTTTGTACTCTTACTGGAATGAGCTTATTTACTGGGCAGAAACAAGTCTCCCTTTCTCCAATTATTTCTGAGGCTATTTGTATATATATTTATTAGCTATACTTATTTCTCAAAATACTGCATTACAATTTTATTCAAAAAGCTGTTACAAAACTATCCATTCTATGAGACAAAAGAGAGAGAGAAAAAAAAAGAATACCTGAAACGAAACCCACTCTAACCAATTCCCATCCAGTACTGGTTTTTAACAGCTGACTGGCTTTCCTAATATTTACACTAGTATGTTTTAGTGACATTCTCTGTGAATAATGAGTGAATGGATAGGTGACTGTAGGGATATATTGCGAGAGAGTGTAAACAGTTTGCCTCCTAAACCATCAAAAATAAAGATGAAGAATATGGCCCAAATATGAATAAAAACAAATGTGCAATAAAAGCCCTATTACACTAGAGGGTATCAAAAGTTTAAGAAGAGAACTGGAAGTAATTCATAATAATCTTCAATGCTTACATTTTTCTTTTTTTACCCAAATTTAGTCGGATTTTAGCAACCTTGGGATATAAACCAGCACAGATGACAGCTTTAATTATCTTCTCATTATCTATTGGAAGTGGGAAGATAGAGAAAAAAAAGTAAAATACAGAGACAATGGACAACAATGGCAAGTTCTTAACACCGTTTTCTACTTTACCTGAATTTATATTAGATTTTGGATCTTTAGGGCTTCTACTGCTTACAAATCCAGCTCCGAGAAGATGCTCAGCAAACTGTCCTTTCATGTTATGCAGCATCTAGGGAGCAACGGTAACAGATACAACTAGAACAGCATCTACACACGGGCTAATAAAGCATGTGCTCCTAAGAAAATTTAGTTGGACGCTTTCCCTTCCTTATGAAAACACTTTACAAAAATGTGATGTTTTAAAGAAGGGGTAGGCAAACTACAAAACCTTTCTATGTCAATAAAATGCTACTGGAATATAGCCACACCCAACCATATACATAACATACTGTCTAAAGCTGTACGATAACGAGAGATGAATGGTTGTAATACAGGCTATGTGGCCTGCAAACCTAAGGTACTATCTGACCTTTTAGAGAAAAAGCCCGCATGTTGTAAAGAATAAACTCCCTGATATTTAAAGCTCACTTCATATTGCAAGACTCATGAATTTAATTTTTTAATTGCTCAACTCATATTTTGAAAAAAAGTAGAAAAAACAAAGAAAAAAACAAAATCCACATTTCTATTACTAAGAATTAACTACTGTCAACACACTGGCATATAAACTTTTTAAGAAAAATTATGATTTGAGTACAAAATGATGCATAGCTCAGTAAAAGCATTCAAGAAATATAGAGAAGTACCAATGAAGAAATTTCCCTCACTTCAGTAGTCTTTAGAATCAGTGTATCCTAACAATGAGATGAGTTTTAAAAACTATAAAAGTTGTTTTTATAAAACCATTTAGTTAACTTTAGTTCAATTTGAAGAAATTACATAGAAAAATCAAAGTGAATGGGCCAGGCTGGTGGCACATGCCTGTAATCTCAGTACTTGGGAGATTGAGACAGGAGGATCAGAAGTTCAAGGCCAGTCAGGGCAACTTAGTGAGACCCTGTTTCAAAATAAAAAAAAGTAAAAAGGGGGTGTCGCTCAGTGGTAAAGCGTCCCTGGGTTCAATCCCCAGTACTGTCCCCCCCGAAAGAAATGAAAGTGAATGGCCATATGAACCTGTATTTTCATAAGCATAAGATATATTTTCTAAAGAATTCCTTTAAGCCTAAGAAATTATGAAACATGAAGCTGGGTCATCTTTATGAAAGGTGTAACTTTTGTTTCACCATCTAATATTTTCTATAACTGAGTGTCTCAGCCACCTCCTGATTTTTATTACCATTACACTGTTCTGTATAATCTTTACACTATATTCTATATGTGTAACCCCCAACATTATTTTGCATTAGCTCTCTATTTAAATCATTTCAATGTACACTATCAGCTGACTCAGCATGCGGTCTCCATCCTTCACTTTGATTCAACTCTTCACAGGCAGCATTTCATTGTGAATGAGTTTTTCAAAAGCTCAAAGGAACTTGAGTGCTTTCTCAAGTGCTTGTCCTTTGTCTTTATACTTAAATTAGGATATTCAGTGGACATAATACACTTAAAGAACACTTTTCATACTTCTCTTTATTTTTTCCATTTCCTAGAAACAGTCTTCTATGTCTCTAAAGAAATATTCAATTACACGTGATTTCTATGGAGAGATACGACTGGATCAGTGCTCACGATGAATCAGTCCTGTCTAAAAACTTTTATCTTACTGCTTTGTCTATTTCAGTTGCATTTATGGACTGTGATTACCTCAACCCTTTCTTCCATGGGAACAATTTGCTTTATAGGGCTGTCCATTTTGTTTCTTACGATTTTCTTTTGGTCCTCAATTTGGGTTGTTAGTTCAGCAGTTTTTATTCATTCTATTTGTTTATTTTATTTTTGTTTTACTGGATGAATATTCCTATTAAGCTATTCCATATTGTGAAACAGTGGTGAAGGTGTCTTCTACTGAAATATGCCAGGTCCACTGTTTTTTTCCTTTGGCTGCGTATCTTTCAGTCATCATGTCACTTTTCATTTGTTAATGATTGGGCATTTTTTATTAGATATGCTAGATTCCTGATTCATATATAATACACGTATATGCACTTTGTAAATATTTAACTTACTGCAGATATAATTTTAAAATTGGAACATAGAAGTGCCAATCTAGCACGTAAGGTAATTACTGCAAACGTTCATCATTACCTGCAGTGTGTTTGAAGACAGAAAATACTCCCAGCAATAGTCCTTTTCGTATCTGAAACCACGTCGCCTCGCTTCTTCCCAGCCCTATGTTACAGGTAAACAAATGAAGAAATCTATTTATATTGTTTCCCAGAGCAAAGATTATTTACTAGTTTCCATCTTTACTTTAGAAATAGTTTAATCCCCTACTGATGTTTCATCTGTTTATGAAGAATTCAAAGGATTTTGAAATTTACAAACTTAAAAAAACCATAAGCTCATGATCTTGCTCCATAAAAGAAAAATGCCACAGATGTTTCAGGCTTTTTTTTACAAATAAATATAAGTAATATAGCAATATGTTGTGTATTTTACACAAAATGGCATCAGATTAATCAAAAATAGTTCATTCTTTAATTTTTAATTATTTAAGAATCAAAAAATTAATACATTAATAAAAAGAGCACACTGTTAAATTTCAATGCTATTATCTATTTTCAAATTCATAAATATTTTTCTTAGCTAGAGGGTGATGGAAATGGAGCATAAGGAAAGACCGACTGAAAAAGCATATAAACTTTCCCATAATGCACAAAATAGAATCTAGACCTACAGTAAGATACTGCCTCTAAAAAGCAAATTACATTTAAATTTTACAAAGATGAGTAATATTTACCTTCAGGTAAGTCTGATTTTTAGCAAAAAATATCTTCCTAATATGACTTATGTACATGGTTATGATTTAATATCAACATATTAAATGTATTCACATGACTTAAGTTATTAATGAACAGATTTCTGTCAAGCAGGTAGTAAGATATGAAAGAATAATACCAAATATAGAAGTTTAAATTGTTCATTTGTTTTATTCCTGCCAAAAAAAGACTTTCTTTCCCAAAAGGGTAAATGTAATAAGCTATTACAAAACTGAAAATGAATTATATTGCTTAAAATGTTCACCTAATTTTAAACATTCTTAGCAATTTTTCCATGACATCTAAAGTTTGAAAGGTTAAATATGTTCTATTATCAGCTTTTCATTATCACAATCGAGAACAAAGTTTTTTTTTTAACCTCAAATGCATTCACAACTGTCAGGTGATCACTTCTAGTTTCCTTTGCCAATTCTTTTCTTCTTGCATCTGCAATCTTTTCTTTTCCCTAAAAAAAACCCAAAAAATAATTTAAATTGTTCTGACACTATAATAAAGAACAATATTCTAATAAAAACATGTATTTAATCAACAATGACTTTCACTAGATAAAAATGCCTATCCTTTATTTTCTTACCAATGGGATGACAAAGGGATCTTTGAAGCTGAGACTGGCAGCAATGGTAAGTACTGGGTCTAAGCAACAGAACAGAGCTCCAAAAAGAATCATTTTCCCAATATGTGGCTCAACTGGCAATCGGGCTAAATGAACTCCGAGAGGTGTCAATTCTTCTTGTTTATCCAAAGCATTCTGTAAAGAAAGAGTTTATTTTTAGAACAGACATGGCAAAACATTATGGGTAAAGCTATTTGAGCTTGCTTTAAAACTATTAACAGGCTACTATTCATCCAGTGCCCCCATATTATTCTGCTTTAGTTTTCTTCATCAAAACTTAAATTCTGATGTCAGCAAAGGTTAGAAACTACTTAAATGATAACAAAATTAATCTACGACTTTGCTTTACTGGAAATGTTAGAAGAGAAGTAAATAACAAACTTTCAACCAAATAGAGAAAATCATCCAGTTGTAGAAAGAAACAAAAAGAGGCAGTAATATATATTTGAATGAAATGCATAGCCCCTGGATTCCACTAGTTTAGGTGCTGAGACAGGAAGGCAAATGATAAAGGACATACGGAGGACCATGGAAGATGGGAACGACTTCAACTCTGATTCCCTAGGGAATCTGGTCCAACTGTACCCGAGGACAGCTAGAAAAGTGGCTTGATGAAACCAAGGAAGTAGAAAAGAATGGTAACAATTACAAGGCTAGGTTCTGAGGAGAAGTTGGGGCCTCTTTTCCCAGTAGAAGCAACACAAATGCTCTCTGGAAAAAGTTTTCATCCAGGCTTCAAATTTGTATCAAAATTTTTTGTGTGTGTTTGTGGTGGTACTGGGGATTGAACCCAGGGACATTCTAACTCTGAGCTATACCCCCAGTATTATTTTATTTTTTCATTTTGAAACAGGGTCTCACTAAGTTGCTGAGGGCCTCCCAAAGTTGCCGAGGCTGACCTCAAACCTGCGATCTTCCTATCTCAGCCTCCCAAGAACTAGGATTACAGAGTGCACCACCATGTCTGACTATATCTAAATAATTTTTTAAATAGGATTTCTAGTACAAAATTAAAATAACTATGCATATAAAATACAATTAAGAAACAAAAACCCCATGAGCATCCAATCAGACATAGATTTCTAAAACACTAATGGAGGAAATATCCTGGACCTTACAAAAAGTCTTCTAGATAATAAGATCATAATATCCCCATCTTCTTAAACCTAGCATAATCTTGATATCTAACTTTGACAGGGACATTTGAGAAAGAGAAAAAACGACTAAGTATTTTACATATGAATAACAAAAGAAACTATTGTAATGGCAAAATGAATCCTAGCAGCTAGACTTCTTTCAAGGAATGAAAACTGGTTTAAACATCTGAAACATCAATGTAATTTAATATATTAACAACAACAACAAAGATCGCCAGCAGAAAAATAGCATTACAGCATTAATGAGAACAAGGTCAATATTCAAAAATGAATTTCATTTCTGTATATCAGACTCAAGAAAATGAAAAATTTAAGAGTGTAGAATACAAAATACTAACCTAGAAATAAATATTTTAAAAGATGCACAATACTCCTAATACAGAAAACTCTTAAGACACTGAGATTAAATGCCTAGATCAAAGAAAAATGATAGATGATGCTTTTTCTAAGACATTGTAAATGTCAATTCTCCCAAAATTGATGATTAAGGCAACGTAGCACCACATCAGGATAGAAACACAGACCATCAGAAGACAGAAGGCCTAGGAACAGATATACAAATCCATAAACACCTGATTAATGACAAAAGCTGAAGAATTTTTTTATGAATTGTGTTTACTCAATTAGATCTACCTACGTAAAAACTTAAAATTCTTCTCTCACCACACACAACAAATGGAAAATGACAAAACAATTAAAAAAAAAGCAAAGAAATCCTCATGATCCCAGAGTAGTATTATGGGGCAAAAAGCAATAACCTTTAAGACTGATGTATTTGACTCCCATTAAAAACTAGAAATTTTCATTTATCAAGACACTATTAAAAAAAGTAAAGAAAAAACCTAGACATGTGCAATATACAATTAACAAAGGTCTCAGATCAAGAGTACCAATGAAATGTATAACCTAATAGAAAAACAGGGACCAACAATTTGTAAAAGAGATTTTCCAAATGAACCATATGAAAAATTGCTCACAAATTAAATGATAGACATGGAAATGCAAACTAAAACCACAAACAAAAACATCTACATACCTAACAGCATGGTTACAATAGGATTTAAGGGTTAGTGATGCCATAGAGCAATGAGAACTTTCTCCCACCACTGGTAGGAGGATATGTGGTATGACAACTTTGGAAGATTGTTGGGCATTATCTAACTAATTTTATCCCATGTATACATACATTATGACCTAGTGAATTCACAACTATGTATATACCCATGAGATACATTTGGATATGTGCACCAGGAAACATTGACCATTGAAGAATATTCATACCAGTGTTAAATGTAATAGCACAAAATAGGAAATGACAATAAAATATGGCAAAGAAATGAAAACAAATGAACAATAGTTAAAAGCAATAATGCAGATAAATCTCACAATGCTAAGTTAAATAAACCAGAACTCCATTTCTCTCACCAAAAAAACCCTAAAACTCTACATCCTGTATGAGTTCATGTAAAGTTCATAAAACTGGCAAACTAAGTTGAACTCTTTACAGAGATGCATATTTGCATGATAAAACCACCAAGAAAAACAAGCCAGAGATTATCATTAGCCAGAAGTTATCTTTAGGATTAAGGGACACTGGAGCAATTGGGAAAGGGGCTTTTAGCATACTAGGAATGTTCTTCTTGACGTAAGTAATTATTACCTAGTGCTTACTTTGTGATAATCCTCAAACTGCACATTTTTACTTTGCTCACTTTTCCTAGATGTGCATACTGTATTTCACAATAAAAAGTTTTTTTTTTTTAAATGTGGGTCTCAGGACCTCCTATTGGCAAGGGCTTGCTGGCCTTGTCACAATTTTGTTGCCTGCAAACGGCTCTTTTAGAGAAAGAAAGTCATCCTACTCAGGCTTCCAAGTCCAGCTCAGTCATAAATTGATTCTTTGTTCACCACCTAGCTCTCCACAACTACATTCTATTAGCCAAACTCCTGATGGGTCAGAGAGGTCAATAGTAAAACTCTGCTACTTCCAAAATTCCAGTGACCTCACTAAATCGAATCCAAATTCCAACAGAGATGATTAGGTCATTTACAATGCTTTTCACTTAAACAGTTTATTATGTTAAAAGCCATCACAGCATTCTAATATGTTCAAATTCTCAAAAGTAGTTACATGGAAGGCCTCCCACAAGCCTGTGATGTACATGAATCATGTCTCTCGCATCCTCTAACCCAGCACTAACCATCAGAACCCAGAGCAAAGAGAGAGGTGGCCTGTTTCCCTCCGGTATGGTAGCTATACTTGCTATTGAACATTTGAAATGTGTGAAAGGAACTGAAACACTGAATTTCTAATTTAATTCACAATTTAAATGGCCTCTTCTGGCCTCACGTGGAGTGGACAGCACAGCTCTAGCTCTCTGCCTTTCTCCCCAGTCTGGGCAGGAACTCACAGCCACTCCTCTACCATTCTCAACTGGTCTCGGGCAGGAGTATCTGCCAACTCAGTGGTCACTTAAAAATGAAATTAGTTCCTCAAACTGACTTCATAAAAAGCAACAAATGAAATCAGAATCTTGTTCTAAGGAAACAAGCTATAATAGTAAAATGATAGATCAAGGATTATAGCATTTTAGACAAAGGCCACCTATTAGTAATCCTTCAAAAGAGATCTAAGAGTTGCCTTTATAAAATGTTCATACTAGCATTAAGTTACTTGTATTTGACAATAATGACAAAAAATTATGGTAATCAGAGTAGACTAGACCAACCAAGTTTATTTCAATACTACATAAAAGACTGATAATTGAAAAATTTCAAAATTTCATGTAATTTTATATGAAATCAGTCTTACAATGAAAAAAATTGTGTAGAAAGGGTTCAGTATTATAAGAACATGACAAAAGTACCACTTTATAATTTTCTAATGCATATATCATATATTAAACTGAAAGCAAAATAATCAAATTCAACACTGCATCAGCACCAGTCTACTTTGCAGTAATAAGAATAAATTTCATAATTAGCTGGCTTATATGCTCTAACACTCTAAGTTACAATTAAAACAAAAAATACCACAATTTACCAGTTCCATCAGGTGTCTTATGGAGAGCAACACTGCCTCATTTGATGGTGGATCCATTAACCTACTCAGAAAATAAGCAATTCCACCTAGCTTTAAAATCTGGGGGAAGACAAATACAATTAAACATGTATCATACACTGGCATAATAATTTAGCCCTGCCTGTGTTGATCAAAGCATCAAACTTGCACATGATTTTTAAGTTATTTTACCAAAATGAATTAAAATTATATTTGTGAATATATTAAAACATGTTTAATGACCTATATACTACTTTCTCCCAGTAGCTCTATTAGTGAGAAAAACAAATGGTTAAAATCTCAATGGACAAGTTGATTAATGATTATCTTCAAAATAAGGCTAATTTTGTCAAAATTATGTAAGATGCTGAAAAAATAAGCAGTTTATAACAGGGATAACATCTTATGATGTAATAACAGTAGCTAACATTTACTGAGCACCCACTATGTATCAAACACTGTTCTGAGAATTTTAAATAAAGATAAATAATCTGCCTGATGTAAAAGAACTAGCTTTTTAGGGAGGAAGTGAGATTCAAAAACAGGCAGCCTAGCTCCAGAGCAGTACATGATTAAAAACTCTTTGAGCCAGGCATGGTGGTGCACGCTTGTAAGCCTAGTACTTGGGAGGCTGAGACCGGAGGATCTGGGTTTGAGGCCAGCCTCAGCTACTGAGTGAGGCCCTCTGCAACTTAGTGAGACCCTGTTTCAAAATAAAGAATAAAAAATAGGGCTGGGGGTATAGCTCGGAGGTACAATGCCCCTGGGTTCCATCCCCAATACCGCAAAAACAAAACAAAAACTCTAATGCACATTTGAAGGAAGTTTTTTTTAGTGTGTGTGTGTGGTACTGAAGATTGAACCCAGGGACATTCTGCCTCTAAGCTATAGCCTCAGCCCTATTTTATTTTTTATTTGCAAATAGAGTCTCATTAAGTTGCTGAGAGACTCACTAAATTGCTGAGGCTGGCTTTTGAATCTGTAATCCTCCTGTCTTAGCTCTCAAGTACTGGGATTAGAGTAGTGCAACACCATACCCAGCTCTGAAGGAAGTTTAAATACATAGTTTGCTGACAAATGCAAAAAGTAAGTGCATGGAAATAATTTCCTTTCATAGATTAATATAGTACTTTCTTCTATAAAAGATGCTGAAAATTAGAACTTCACCCTCCATTTCATTTCTTAATTCTCCTGCCTAACTTACCTTTATTTGCAAACAAAGTTCTTCTAAAGGAGTCCTCAAAATTTCTGGTAGTTGGTAGTCATCCAGAAGACTTGCTCTAAGACCATTATACAGATGATAGCAATGGCCAGGTTGAACTCTTAAAAAAAAAGAGAGAGAAATAGAGTTATCAGTGACTGTAAAACTCTAGAGAAAAGAGCAGTAAGGGAAAATAGCTAATACTTATATTTCCTACAAGCCACATAATTATTTTACATAATTACTATTTCACTTCTATGAATCCTATTTCCTTCTTTCTACCCATTTTGAAAAATCCGAAACCCCCTATCCCAACATCACAGTTTTTTTTTGGTCCTTGGCTTCTTCTAGTTTTTAACTTCAGCCTTTTTAACTAATAGTAATAATTGTACATATTTATGTACATATTTATATACAGTATAACATTTAAACACATGTATATAAAGTATATTGATCAAATCAAGTTATTGGCATTTCCATCTCTTTATCATTACTTTATGTTTGGAGTCTTAAAAAGCCTCTCTTCTAGTTCTTCATAAAAATGAATTGTTACTGTGAACTACTGTGCTATCCTTATTCTTACTCTTCCTATCCAATTGTATTTTGGTACCTGACATGTACAAGTTTTAAGAAAGAAATTTAAGATTTGAGCTGGGCGTGGTGGCGCATGCTTGTAATCCCAGTACTTAGGAGGCTGAGACCGGAGGATCCGGGTTTGCAGCCAGCCTCAGCTACTTAGTAAGGCCTGTGTAACTTAGTGAGACCCTGTTTCAAAATGAAGAAAAATAGGGCTGGGGGTGTAGCTCAAAGGTAGAATGCCCCTAGGTTCAATCCCCAGTACCGCAAAAAAAGAAATTTAAGATTTGCTTTTCCCCTGCCAATAATTTGATTCCCTATTTCTGAGATTCCAGATTAGCATGCTCAGTATCCTCTTAGGGCAAGGCTAAAAGTTACAACCTGAAATATACCTTGTGGGCCCACTTTCTAACAAACCCTGGCATTATGTTAACCCATGTTTACTACTTAAAAAGATGTGTAAGCACACTTTATTTAGTGGCCTTGCAGAGGGACAACTGGAAGTTTCTGTTTTACGTTTACAACTAGTGCCATGAATGATACCACTTTTTGGACAATGATAAGGTCAAATGTGACAGTTACTCATGTAATTTCAAGTAGAATAAACATTTCTATAAGATCATGCTGCTACAAGAATAAAAATAAATTCTACAAATCTTAGCTATTTTTGCCACAAGTCTGTATGTACCCATCATCTTATATATAAAGTGTCTAAACAACTCTCTAGTGGAAACTAAGAGTACTTCCATTAAGGATCATGTAGTAGGCTTTCTCTGGATTTCCAAATAACCATCAATTAATCAGGCTTTGCTAAAGGAATGATTTTAGTTCAACAGCATCAACTGCATAATCTAATAAACTGCCTGGAAATTAAATTATTTACAACAAGCAAGTCAGAACTTCACAAATATAGGACAAAGTTAAAGGGATGATAAAAGTAAAGTTTTATTTCAGCTCTTCTTTTCTTAAATAGGTCCATATCTAAAGACCTATGGGAATCTTCTAGCTGTAAGAAGCAAACCTCTTCTTCAACTCCAGACACTCTTCTGTCACTCATATGAATGTTAAAATACTGTGAAGTATGCATTAATAGCCAGCAATAACTGCGATTTTCAAGAGTTCAAGGCTAATAACCTCTCCTACCATTAACAAAGATATTTTACTTCTTATACCACATCAATGGAGAAAAAATACTTTCCTTATGTTTTTGTTGGTAAGTAATGGTGACAAATCAGCACTTCTATAAACTGCAGTGATTAGATGTCCAGACTGTGGAGACTGACCGCCTGGACTGAAATCCAGGCTCTACTAACTTACAAAGCTATGTGACTTTGGACAAGTTATTTCATTTCTTTGCACTTTAATTTCCTTACTCTTGTTTTCCTTCTAAAATGGAGGTAATATCCATCTCATAACACCGTGGTGAGGGTTAAACAAAGCTATTACATATAAAGTATTTTAGTGATGACCTAACATTATTATGAAGTAATATATACTTTAAAAAAGAAATGAAAATAAAATAATGAATAACAATATAAATGAAATAAATAACATTAATTTAATTAAGCAGACTGAAGAACTGGAGGAAAGCATTCATAAAGTGGAAAACATAGCAGATATTTCTCCAAATACAGTGATTAAAACAATTTATCCACTTAAAAATATGTGGTAGCAAGTTCAAAGTACTATGAAAGGTAGGTTTCCTAATAAATAACATTCTCAAATCACAGCAACATATTTTGCCACATGAACAATTTTTTGTGCTCTAAAGGCTTTGGACAAAGTTCCCATCTTACCTTCCAGCTCGACCTTTCCTCTGTTTGGCATTCGCTTTACTAACCCACTCAGCGGACATAGTACTGATGTTGTTCTGAGTGTCGAAATGTGTCTCTTTAATTTTTCCTCCATCTATCACATAAACTACATCATCTATGGTAATGCTGTTTGGAAAAATACATAAAACATTACAATCACATCAAAAGCAATATTAACCTATAAAAATCCTATAGATATGGTTTTTAGAGCATTTTGTACTGGATCAAGTTGATTTCTGCAGTTCAGGATTTCCACCGCTCTTCCCACATTTACCAACATTACAGGGATCAAGCACCTAAGAGCAGGCAGCATCAGTAGCCACAGTGGCAGCACAGTGCTGATTCTGCAAATCACTAAATCTGCTAACTTCAGTGATTTTGATAATTCAGTAAACTGATTTAGTAAATTAAGCCACACTTTGTAGCTTTTGATACCTTTTTATCCTAGCTCTGTGGGCCCCCAAGTGTCATGGTTTAATATCAGCTTCCATAAAATAATCTCTTTAAGTGACTAAACTGTGGATTAGTATCTCCAAGGGAACAAAAGAAATTCTAACGACTGTATATAACTAATTATCAAATAACACCAGTCCCAACTGGAGAAGATGCAAAAAAGACTAAATTTACCTCAGCTCCCAGGCTTTTTTAGAAAAGCTTCAAAAAGAACCACTTAAAGGGCTATTTTGATGAAGACAGTTAAAACGGTAGGAAAGGTTAAAAAAAAAAGCTATGCTTATCACCATGACTAAGTTAAAAAACGATTAAAAACTTTCAAAGTATCTGCTAGAGAAAAAAGAAAAGGTATATTAGTGCTCAAAAGTCAAGTAATCATCAACAGTGATATTTATTTATTTATTTATTTATTTTTTCGGTACCGGGGATGGAACGCAGGGGCGGTCTATCTCCGCGCTACACCCCGGCCCTATTTTTTTTATGCCTTATTTTGAAACCGGGTCTCACGAAGTTGCGGAGGGCCTCACTATGTAGAGAGACAGAAAGAGAGAGAGAGAGACAGAGAGAGGGAGGAGAGAGAGAGTGCACACGCGCATGCGTGCGCGCTGAGGCTGGCCGCGAACCGGGATCCTCCGGTCTCCGCCTCCCAAAGTACTGGGATTACAAGCGTGCGCCACCACGCCCGGCTTAACAGTGATATTTAAAACTTATTCTTACCTAGTCTCTGCAATGTTGGTGGCAATTACTATTTTCCGAACACCTGGAGGAGTTCTTTTAAATACCTGTAAGAATAAACTAATTAAAATTCCAAAAGTATACTAATTTCTGACACATTAGTGTTGCAATTAATAATTTCTTCAAGTACTGTGTGTTTTAATATTGTGTTCATCCAGTGACAATTGCATCTATTATTTATAGGTACTTATAAAGTATACATCATTTTCAACACTATGAAATTTTCTTGGTAAATCAGCTCCCAAAGATGCAATGATCTTAGCACAAACAAGATTTCAAGTAAAATATGATTATTTAAATTTATAGCACATCTTTTAACAAAAGGTAGAGGGTATAAGGTAGAGGAAGAGAAGTTTCATTTAAGAATAGGAACTGTGAGGCCAAAATTACATGGGCAAGGACACCAAACAGTGAGACAGATGACGAACCCATCAGATGGATGTCACCTGGCTGTACCACTGTATGCTAGCTTGATTAGAGCAAAAGCAACAAAAAACCATACTTATCTCATTGATTAAAAACAGTAATTGATAGAGCAAATGTTTCCTATTTAGTCACATTCTCCCGCAAAGGAACACGTACTTTACGAGGTTAGGGGGTCAAAGATGGAAGTAACTCCATACAGTCCTTGATACAGAGTACATTCTTACCCCTTCTCTTTCCTCACATACTACTATGCACCAAATTCAGCTGGTTGAGTCTTAATCAGGACCAAGATGTGCCAGCATAAAAGTATCTAGTCTTAATATTGTACGACAAAAAGAAGTGGAGAAACTAGAAGGGAAGAGAGGTAGATTTTCTGATCCATTTCTTTCTACCAGGGCCTGAAAACACTGGAGTTCATTATCTTTCCAGAGAATGAAGTGCTCATTCTAATTAGGGAAATCCCTGTATCGAACAAAGCCAAAACATAATACATTATTCATAAAACAGGAGATCTTATACCTGCTGATATACTAATTTTGTTAATCAAAACATCAAGCTGGCCAGGCATGGTGGCACATGCTTATAATCCTAGTACTTGGGAGGCTGGGACAGGAGGATGGCAGGCTTGAGGATAGCCTCAACAATTTAGTGAGGGTCTCAGCAACCTAGTGAGACATTGTTTCCAAATAAGAAATAAAATCAGTCTGGGGGCGTAGCTTGGAGGTAGAATGCCTCTGGGTTCAATTCCCAGTACCATTAAAAACAAAACCAAACAAACATCAAGCTTTAGTACATCATGGATAATTTCTAGTTGAGTTATTTTAGTGGTATTTGCATACCTTTCTCTTTTATTCAGGAAACCCAAAGAAGGTACTGGTGAAATCAATTCTTTAAACTTTTCTCTAGCATCTACAAAAATAATTTGATGTATGGATATTTATTCAAGTTTTTGTGCAATTGTTGCCTGAGATTTGTCTGCAAAGGTTTTCAAGGAAGTATTTTTTATATGAATTACTATTTGATATAAAAAATAGAAGAAAATAGAAGAAAAAAAAAATAGAAGAAAAACAAATAGAAGAAAATAAAACACACAACAAGCAGTCCTTAAAGCTTGCCTTAGCTGGAATGACACAGAAACAAACATACCTGTGTTTGGCTTACTGTAGGCATCAGTGAATGTAAAGGTATAATAAGAAACTTATCTGAAAAATAAAAGTTAAACTTTATGATAAAGAGATGCAGAAAAGCCCCCATCAAACATTTATGGGACAATGAATTCATATGCTGAGCCACTTAATTCTTAACATATTTTTTCATATATTCAGATGAACTTAAGTTTTTAAATATTTTTGATTTCTGAGTACTCCAACAACTTTCAGTTGACATTTTATTTTGTTAATTCATTTTCTATTGATAAGCATTTCCCACAAATTCTTAAAGAATGCTCAGAAACTGGGAATCATCTTTTCAAATTTCACCAGTAAATGTCATAAATTCCATCCCCACCTTTAAACTTCCAGTGGGTAAAAGAAGAATGAAAAATCCCCTATAGCAACATTTTAAGGGCTCAATTTTATTAGGTAAATTTTTTAGAAAGGTAAAATATTCTCTTCATTAATGCTAAATAAAGAGCTTTACCACACACAACACACAGCACCTTCATTTTGTGACTCAGAACTTTTAGAAAGGACTGCACTTCTTAAAAAAAAAAAACTCAACCTGGGCTTAGACCATTAAATTCCTACATTGAAGTAACCTCAGAAGCAATACTTCTTCAAATTAAAGTAAAAAAAAAATACTACCTATGATTCAAATATCAGATGAACAGCAATAAAATACATTGATATAATACCTGATTTAAACATCACTTGTGACATCAAGAGATCATGTAAAGTGCTGATATTGTCCCAGCCTGGGAGAAAGACCAGTATTGCACCATCCTACATGGAGGGGAAATAACCGTTACAAAGGTTCACATCAACAAAACACACCCAACAGTAAAACTGTGCATACTTAAATCTTCATTAAAATAAACTAGTTCTGAGCTGGGTGTGGTGGTGCACGCTTGTAATCCCAGTACTTGGGAGGCTGAGACAGGAGGATCGCAGGCTCGAGGCCAGCCTCAGCTACTAAGTGAGGCCCTCTGCAACTTAGTGAGACCCTGTTTCAAAATAAAGATTAAAAATAGGGCTGGGGGTGTAGCCCAGAGGTAGAATGCCCCTGGGTTCAATCCTTGGTACCGAAAAAAAATACTAGTTCTGGATAATTTCATTAATATCTAAAAGAATATAAGCTCCCTTTTAGATATAAGATTTATAATCTAGAGATTCCATTAGTCTTTTCTTTAGACAGGCCAAATACTCTAATCCTTTGCTATCCTGAGATTCTTTCTAGTGTCAAAACCAATTTCTTCTACAATCTATTTTTTAAAATCATTTAAGAAAATTATTTTTCATTGCTTTGATACAATGATAAAATTAAAAGTTACCTGAAAAAATAATACTAACCTCTTCTTCCAAAACAATGTATCGAATAAGGGCAGCAATCAAATTCAGATCAACTTTATCATCATCCATCATTTCTATAACATCTACAGTGCTTGCAGAATACCTATCAAAGTTAGATGAAAAGTTATGAAATACTTGGTAACATTTCCTGTGGTTTTTTATATAGTTTAAAATTAACTCAATCTGCAAATGGAGAAACTTTACAGAAAGGAGAGAAATAATGCAGTCATAAATACCATTTAAAAGTCTAATCAGCAGTGTTTAGCTGGAATGAGATTCAAAACACTTTCCTTCAAGTAAGTATAAAATCAAGAAGACAACCCTATTTTTTGTTTTAGTCATTCAGCCACTGTGTTCTCATCTTCAAACAACATAAATTTACCTTTTTCGCAGTTCCCTTATATAATCTGGCCAGCGTTCTTTATAGATTGCTTCTTTTTCTTCTTTTTCTTGTCTATTTACATGCCCTTGCATGAAACCCCTCTTAAACTGAGATCTGTGTTCTTTTTGTTCTGGTACATATCTAAAATAAAAAAAGATTCTTAAACATCTTCGCTTTTTAAAAACTAATAGCTAATTATCTGTGGATGTTTTACACTGAGTATTATAAAATGGATCCTAAAGAAATTTTCACTATACTTTTCAGTGGAAGTATAAAATAACAATCTGAAGTGTTCATTCATACATAAAACTTAACCGATCAGATATAAATCACTCTTCTTTATTGAAGGATATAAGCCTTTAGACCAATTTTTAGCAGTCAAAATAAAAAAAAATACTAAAGTAACTTTTACCTTCAATTTTAAGTTTGATCTAAAACCAAAGTTAACATTAATATAAGTCTGAATTAACAGTTAATGACTGCCAAGTAGAAAGATTCAGACTTTAAGAAGTTTCCCAAACTTAATAGCATATAAGGATCCCCTGAGGAGCTTGTGAGATACAGACTACTAAATCCTATCCCTATTGATTTGGATTCAGGTCTGTTTATCTAAAATTTTTAATCAGTGACCCCAGGAAACTCAGACTCATGCTAGAGAATTATGTAACTCTGCTCAGTCCTAGTTATAACTAATGGCAGATCCTGAGTCAGCATCCAAGTCTCTTGTGTGTCAGTCTAGTGCTACACTGACTCCACTAGGCTACAGTGACTTCTGAAAACAGAGGATTCATCTGTGCAAGGATTTTTTTTTCTTTCCATTGTGAGTTCTGAGAAACATGCAGCATGGAAAAGGACAAAGAAAAAGAAACCTACACTTTAAATCAAAGCCTCTCAGCGTTCACCTAGAGGACTGCACCTACAATGGAATGGGGAGATGGGTGAAGCATGGGCTTTGGAGTCAAAGAGAACTAAGGTTCTGGCTCTGCCACTATCTAGTGACCCTACACAAGGTGCAAGGGTCAAATATAAAGAAATACACAACACTAAATGGCATTAAGTGTTATAGGAGCTAAAAACAATACAGGCAATGGAAGTTTGGATTTTCCATACATAATCAAGTTTACAGAGGAAAGGATGAAGGTGGCGTCAAGTGGAAGTCTAAAAGGAAAGTGTAATGCGCAGCCAAGCACAAAGCCAGGAACAAAAAGGCACAACCTGGCATAGCAGGGACTGGGGCGCTTAGCATGAGTAAGCCATGGGATGCATAACAAGGAAATGATTCTAATACAGCACGCAGCCAGATCGTAAAAGGGCTTCGGCATGGCTGGCAAGGAATTCGGGTGCTATGCTTTCCCAATGTTTTTCCTACGAAGGAATACAAATGTTAATTTGTACAGCTTGCTGGAGGTTGCTAGCAGCTAAAAGCCAGAGGTCAGAGTGTTGAGGGGATCAGTACTTGGTAATACCAGCTGAAGTACTACACCATAGGCCATGTTAAGCCAATAAATGCTCAGTTTTTCAAAGAGACATTTCACAGGCATGGGGCTTGCTTAGGGGAAAAAGCTCAGTGACCAATGTTTTCAAGAAAATACATGACAGCAGTTCCAAGAATAAGGAGAACAATACCAAACCAAACCAAACCAAACCAAACAAAAACCCCAAACTACTGTATTAGCACAGGAAAGATAAGAACCTTTACAAAAAGAAGAAAGATAAGGGTAAGACTCTCAGGGTTTGGTTGTGTTGTCAAATTAGTACAAAATGACCTGGAGAACCAGTCAGCATACCCTGGCACATAACTACTTGGTAAATGTTAGCTTTGTTGATTTATAATATAGAAAATTGGGTGGAAGATAATATTAACTGTTATAAGATATACTTGGCAAGACCCACTGTTTTGGCTTTATGCAAAATGTGAGGTTCAAGGTGTCTATGGTACTGCAAATGCTGCTGAACAGGGAGGAATTTACAGTTCAAAAAGAGCTCAGTCCTGAGGTCACTGTGCTAAGATGAGTGAAAATACAGAGCTATGGTTAGGGAAGTAGATGGGATTACACAGTAAAAACAGAAAACAGAAAAGCCAGGCACCCTGGGGGAAAATCCTATTTAAAGGGTGGACAATGGAAGCCAGCAAAGGAAAATTAAAAACAGGTAGGAGAACCAAAACAGATATTCAAACACTAAAGACAGAGGTTCCCAAACTTTGCTCCCCAAGGATCTATAAAAGTACAGAAAATGAATGGAACATCTGCATTTTCTAAAACTCCAGGTAATTTTAACGAGTAGCCAAGTTTGAAAATCTCTGATCCATGGAAAAATGTTTTAGAAGGAAGTGGACAATGCTAATTTTCTGAGACTAATTGAAGTTTGACATGAGAAAGTGACATATTAGTAATTTTTCTTTTATTTCCTAATGTTTATTTACCTTACTTTTTCAATTATATCTTCCAAAAGATATTCTACAACCGGAAAAGTAAAACCAGGTATATGTATCATTGGACAGTTACCTATTATGGCAGAAAAAACAAATATAAATTTTTACTCAAATGTTTCAGAAAGGAAAAAACCAACATACTATAAACAGGACAGGACAATGACTCTGTTAATATTCTTAACTTTTAGAAAATGGTCTTGTATAGTTCTACTCTATTTTTCTACACCTAGTGTAAATAAAAAGCAGTTCAGTCTTCATTTAACATTTTATTTCTACCAAACTGGATACATACCTCACAGTACTACAAAATAATAGAGTATGAAAGAATACAGACATTTTAGGTTGAACTCAAAATCTATTAGAAATCTATTTTCTCATCCTCATTCAACTAAGATGGTGTCATATCAGAATATGAGTCTTACTAAAATCTACATAAGAAGTACTACTCCTTATGGTACCCAGAATTATGGGTTAAAGTAGTCAAAACAATATCTAATTAAAAACTGAATTGTCACTATTTCAGAATCGCTAATTTAAAAGAGTACCTCAGCACTGTTATTTAAATGCTATTTGTATTTCATAACAAGCAACACACAGAATAAACAAACTCTCAGCATTGGAGGTCAAAATATCTGAGCCACTATTACTCCTTTGACTTATATAAATTTGAGCAGTTACTCAATGATCCTTCTAGATGTATCATTAAAAAAAGAAAAGAAAAAAAGGACAAAACACCTGCCCCAACTAATTTCAATACTTTAAGGATTAACTGTGATGTATTTGAAAGGACTTTCTGAAAGCTGAAAACAAAAATATTTATTAAATAGTCACATTACATTTTGATTCCCTTCCTTTTCTCCTCCTTTCACAATTATAAGCAGAATACAGTGAACATAATTTTTAAAAAATGTACTTCACAGCCAATCAAGCCTAATTTCAGATTTTCTTGTTAATTATGCAACCTTTAGTAAGTTACTTAACTGCTCTGAGGCTGCCTTTTGATTTATAAAAATGGGGACAATAAATAGTACCTACTTCACAAGGTACTACGAGGATTAATGAAGATAAAGGGCCAACTACACAACCTGGCACATTAAAGGTATTCTGTAATTGTTCATTAGTGTCATCATTACCAAACTGTCAACCTAGCCTGTGACAGTACATAAAAGCCACAGAAGAATCACAAAATCTGTGGATTGCTTCAATGATGCCATCTCAACTGTCTGGTGGTAGCACCAGGAAGCTACCTGTCTTCACTATGACAGCAGAGATGAAGCCACCACTTAGAAACAGGCCCAATCCTCTAATCCACGAAACTAGAGGGTAAGATAATATTAAAATACTGTCAATTACTAAACATTTAGTTGTACTGCTCTATACCAATTCTATATTAGTATTTTAGAAAGTTAACTTTATATTTTGGTAACTTTTCTAATGTAATAATCAAATTTTACTCACCAAAATATTCTGAAAATTTCTCAGCATTCAATGTGGCACTCATCAAGATTACTTTCAGGTCAGATCGAAAGTGGAGAAGATCTTTAATAACAGTCATTAAAACATCTGATTGTAGATTTCTTTCATGGATTTCATCAAGTACAATATGACTAACACTGGACAAATGCCTAAAACAGAAGTATGTAACTAAATATAAAACCTAAAAACAACCATTTTTCTTTAACAACTAGCAAAATTCAATTTAACAATTATATCATTTGATATTTGCAATTCCTTAGTTGAAACATACTCACGAGTCTGACTGGAGCCACTGAAGGATGATTCCTGTTGTACAGTATAAGATAGAACCCTGTTTCCTTGGCAATCGACTGTGAATGAAAGACATGAATTAATAGCTCTTGGGGTTTTTTTCCTAATAATTTACTAAATACCACAAAAATGTAAGAAAAAAATCTTCATACTAAATTTTTTAATTGTAACATCACTTACCACAGGGGGGTAATAGGAAATACTTTGTCATGATACAATGACTTCTTTTTAAATACATAACCATCAACATTCAGAAGATAACATGCCCTAAATTTCTGGTTCAATAATTGGAAAGTCTACTCATTTAAATAGGCAAAAAGAATCTTGAGATCCAGAAATGGATTGAGAAAGTTTAGTGGAGAAAGATGGGTGGGGGGAATAAAAATACCAAAATTAATAAATAAGTCAGCTGGAGTTGGGCAGGTAGTACCAAAAGGTATAGGACACCAACTCCTTTTGAGGGAAATGTTGATCTACTAATAAAAAGTTATTTTCTAATCCATTCCTTAATGTAAAAGCACATTTTTAAAAAGGCAATTTTGGGGTTAAAAGATGAGGTTATGGTAGCCACCATCTATGTTGCAGCTGTTTAAAATGTTCATTGCAATAGTAATAACTAGCATAAAAATGGGAAAAATCTTTCTTTTGAATCTCCAGTTTCAAAGTTTCACTTAAATCTACCTGTAGACAAGAAATGAACATCCTTTACCTCTGGAGACGAATCTGGTATCCAGTACTATTACCATTGCCACAAGATTCTGCCCTTTCTGCAGCCACTCTCTCCGCGACCTTTAAATAAAACACAGTTACAAAGAAAATACAATTTCCTTAGGACAAATATCCTGAATATTAAAGAAAATCGACAATTGCTGAAAAACACTTCAGGTTTTCAGATGAGTTTAAAAAATAGATATTTATTAAAATCTGAGCTATCTAAAGTTGTGTGCCTTTCTTAAGTGCTGCAGACTACCTGGTTCTTATATAATGCTACTTATGGGATCCCCTCATAAATGTCTACACCCCCTTTTTTAAACTTTTTGGTAAAAGAATTATGGTACAAATTTGTAAAACTTGCATCTGAGGTACATATTAATACTTTTTCTTTTATTTATTTGTTGTCGTTATTGTTGTCATGTTTTGATATAGACTATTATTGTTGAATTACTAGTTCTTAGTTATTTTGAAGTTATAGCTGCCAAATATAAACTTCGAACAAATATTATAATCCAATACTGAGCTGTACAACTAAAAGTAACCAAAAGTCATCTTGTGATAGAACAGTGAGAATATGACATTTGAGACAGGAAAAGCAACTGCTGTAATACTTCAGAAGTACTCTCTTATCAATATATTTACAATACATTGTCTTAGAACACATTAATCATATTAACATTCAAATTCCAATATATCTTGGGAAAAATAAGCAAAAAAATTTATCTAGTTAGCATTTCTTCCTACTATCAATATATATAAACTACAATTTATTACTGAAAATGACATTTAAATCTGTTATGACAAGCTTACTTTTCAACATGCTGTGATCTCATGCATTACAGGAATATGCCCCCCAAAAGAGTGAAGACTATTCTCTACTTAAAATGTACTCGAAGCTAATTTATTTTTTAAATTTTTTAATTTTTTTGCAATACTGGGGATTGAACCCAGGGGCATTCTACCTCCGAGCTACAACCCCAGCTCTATTTTCTTTTCTTTTTTTATTCTTTATTTTGAAACAGGGTCTCACTAAATTGTGGAGGGCCTCACTAAATAGCTGAGGCTGGCCGTAATCCCTGATCCTCTGGTCTCAGCCTCCCAAGTACTGGGATTACAAGCATATGCCACCACGCCCAGCCTTAGCTAATTTAAAATGCATGCTCTATTTACTTCCAGATACTGTTACAATAACTGCTAATAGAGTTCCTAACTGCATGTTCTGCATTAAATTACTTAGAAATGTGACAGCAACTTTCACAAAATTAAAGACAGCCACAAATCTTCATAATTTAAATTTACACACAGAATTATATAATTTGGAAATAACTAATTGAATGTTGTAACAAACCCCAAACACTTTTTTTTAAAAAAAATTTTGGTGCCAGGGATTGACACCTGGCTAACCATGCACGCTACCACTAAGCCACATCCCCCCAACATCTATAAAGGATACACAACTCATAAGTTAGATTATCTAAGTAAAGACAACAAAAAGCAACAAAAAGAAAAAAATCCAATGTTATTTTTAAAAACATGTACTTATAGCTATTACCTGTGCTCTTCTTGAAATTTTAGACTTACACAAATTAGATACCCTAGATCACTTGGGCAAACAGATAAGCTTGAATCAATGATAAACTCCCTCTTATTGAGTAGGTACATTAAAAAATCACTTGATTACAGAAATGTAACTTAAAAAATTTCCTGGATTAATAATTTATCTTGAATTCATAAGTATCTATTATGTGTGAGATAGATGCCACTGAATCTTTGGACCTTTATTACCAAATATATGTCAATCAAATATTAGCTTTAATAGCAACAAATCCTAAGCCTAAATAAGAATCATTCCAAACCTTAAAAATCAGTAATTTCTACCAAAATTACTTAAAGGAGAATGGGAGCTAAATGGGGAAATTCTGAAAAGTGAGAGCTTACTTACTGAAATGGCACTAATTCTTCTCGGCTGAGTGCAAACTATCCTGCAGGCAGATCCCTTTCCTCTTTCAATGTAGTCATCCAAAATGAACTGAGTAACTTGAGTGGTTTTTCCACAACCAGTTTCACCACTTATTACTGTCACCTGATGCTTATTGATTAAATTTACCAACTCCTATTTCATAAGGGAAAATAAGGAAAGAGTATCATGTATTGAGTAAGTCTCAATATAACTTAATCAAAATTATACGCATGCTTCTAAAATTTTGTCATATGCAATTCTGGGAATCTGGATGGCTAGATCTACCAATTTTCAAGAAATAAGTAGTACCAAATTATAAAGCACAGAGCCAAGGCACCGCTAAATAAAAACATCTTGAGAAAAGCAGGAAGAGACAGCTCCTAAATTCCATGTATAATTATTAACATTAAACTAAAAGAATGTTGACATCTGAAGCTATTGAGCACAGAAGCAAACCTTGGCCTGAGTGACTACTGAGGATACCATGAAGTCATATCACAATTCATAAGTATGGCTTTGCCTGCTGGGCAAATTCTGAACATTGTTTTAGGATAAGGAAGAGTAAGATGTATTTATGATTGTTTCCTTTTAAAGTCAAAATATGTTTTTAAATACCTAAATTAAATGGGTAAACCTTAGGTATCTAGAAAACCTCATCTTTGGGAAAGACCTTCTTTCTTAAAAATGTTATACACTAATATTTTTAATATTAACATTCACCATATTAACAAACCATCTTATTACTTAAGATTAGTATGGGCTATATTTTCATCTATAAAATATTATTACTTAAAAACTTATGTCTTAAAAATTTCCCATCTATTCTAACACGCTTTATACATATCAGAAAACATTTCAAGTTTGAACACTGAAATTATAGCTGGTAAAAACAGTTGGCCCTCCATATCCATGGGTTTGGCATCTGTGGATTCAACCAATCAGATAGGAAGTAGTTGAAAAAATAATTAATTGCATCTGTACTAAACAGTTTTGTCATTATTCCCTAAACAATACAGTATGTAACAATGATTTACATAGCATTTACATTGTATTAAATAATATAAGCATCTGGAAATGATTTAAAGTATGTAAGGGAATATATGTAGGTTATAGGCAGACACTTCCCCATGTTATACAAAGGACCTTGAACATTTGGGTATCCACAGGAGGTCCTAGAAACAAACCCCAATGGATACCAAGGGAGGGCTGTACTGAGAAGTAGAATGTAATTCATTCATTCAATAAATATTTACTGGATATTTATGTAATACCAGGAACAGTTCTGAGTCAAGAAATACAGAATGAACAAAACAACCTATCCTTAAGAACTTACATTGGACTAGGAGGGGAAGATACACAGATGTCAGGTAATAATAAGTGCTATGAAAAGCAAAGAAAAATATTAATAAATAAGGTTGGGAGGAGAGAAAAAGATGGGGCTTTACTATTCTATGTAAGTGAATTGTGTGATAAAGCTTAACTAATTAAAACACTACATTTTTGTAGTGTCTCAACTTCTCAGTGCTTGGTCTTGCATTAAGAGATTATTTACCAAAGTTAACTTATATATGGAATTTCTTTTTAAATTCTAGAGATTCCAATTATGGACATAAGTATGAGAAAACTTCTGGAAAACTATTTTGCGACCATTTTTTCTTTTATCCTTCAACAACTCAAAAGAATAAAGTTAACTTCCCTTTAGGAGAATGTCCATTAATATATTTTTTCAATATAGAGCATTAAAAAATATGTTTAACTATTTTACAAATCAAGTTAAATAATATAAAGCATTTTACCTTTCTCATTCCATATGAAGGCAGCTTTTCCCTGAAATGCTAAAATTTAGAAAAAGTTTTAAATTTTCACAAAAGAAATGCAAACAAATTAGAATCATGGTGATCAGAATATATAATAGTTATATGTGCTAGAATCCAAAAGTATTTTTATTAACTGACAGCTTGTGTGAAATATCAAGTCTTAAAAACAATTCTTAGGAGAAAGATTTTATCAATCCCATTTATTTTAGAAACATTCAAAAGCAGGTTTCTGTCTAATAGACACAATTCTTCAGTTAGTAAAAATTAAAAGCTGATCTATGAATAGGAGTATAACAATCTCTAAATCTCTTCACCATTTTCTCCATTTGTTTTATATATTATTCATCTTAGATTTGATTTCTGCATCACATTCTTTTCCCCACTCATCAGTGCACTATTCACTACTGCAGTTGGGCTCTGGGTCAGATTCACATACTGTTTTAGGGTATAAGCCTTTGAGTGTAAGAGAACACTTAAAACAAGTAATATCCAGTCATTTCAGAATTGTGATCTTAGTAAGTCAAACTCAGGGCATGAGTGCCTCAAAGGTCTTATCTTACAGGATTGCCATGAAAACTTAATGAATACCTCTATATTAAGAAAAAACAGTTCCTGACACATATAAGCTACTCAAATTTGTAATTTGTTGGATTAGAACTGAATACTAAAAAGCAAGTGATTAATTCTTTCTCATATTTTCTTTTATTTATGCAACAATCTCTTGCTAACTAAAAACTTTTATGGAACCCTATACCCACACTACATATAAACACTAAGACATACTAGGGCTTACATTTAACTAGGTACACCACATGACCTGAAAAAAAGCCTTCAGTGGCATAGGATTATTAAAGAGGAAAAAGGAAATTTAATTTAAAAACTACAAGTAGAACCGCCATGGGTAATCTTGTATATTATTGCCACACACTTGGCAGTTGGGTAATTACCATACCATAATTCTTCTCAATACCATAAAAATGACTGATGGGAGTTTTAGTGTTTGAAATAATAGTGACCACACTTTTCTTACTAACTTCTTTTGTAATAAGTTTAAAATTATTTAAAGACCACTTCTTAATAAAATCTAAAGATATTAACATACCATATCATCAAATATAACTATCTTATATACATAAGCATATACAAGCGACCCCACTGCATTTCAAAGTAGAATTCTCCATATTTGCTTTTTGTGTATGTGAATGCTGCTAAAAAACAGAGCTATAACCCAATATTCTTTTCCAAGGCTGCCAAACTTTTATTTCCTAATTTCTGGCTATAACCAACATATGAGATGTGATTATATAAGCAGTTTGAGGACAGGAAATGTCTTAACACTCTTCAGAAAACAGCATAACTGGCATCTAGCAAGTAGAAAAGTGATTATTATATAAATTACAAAATAAAGAATACTGCACATTACTCACAAGAATTTGCCAAAAAATTTAAAAATCGAGATCTTAAATGGTCTCCAATTTTTGTATACGTGAAGTATTTACAACAATGTCTGAGAAATAGGAAGATCAAATGTTTTGTCATCTGTTTCTTCTTTCTCTGTACTACATCACTGATCTTCAATAATATTTGAGTTCTGTCCATCATACAGAGAGATAGTAACCAAATCTCCTTGTTCCTAAGGCTGTAAAAGCAGCTTATCTCTTAGCCACTAGATTATGAATTAATTCATCTCAAAAGGTCCATCCTTAATTCATATTTTTACTCACAAGCATCAAAGAGCTACATAATTTGGCCCCTGGACAACCTCAACTCAACTGTTCTAATAAGGAGATCCAACTTTCATCAGTGACAATCAATGGATCGAGATGTGATAATCTGCTTTTCTAAAAAAAAAATGGCAGTACACATTTGGATAAAGGCCCTCAAAATTCCCTCAGTAGTTAATTTTTTTTTTGTGGTACTGGGTATTGAACCCAGGGGCATTCTACCTCTGAGCTATACCCCCACCCCTATTTTTTTTATTCTTTATTTTGAAACAGGGTCTCACTAAGTTGCGAAGGGCCTCACTAAGTAGCTGAGGCTGGCCACGAACCCAGATCCTCCAGTCTCAGCCTCCCAAGTACTGGGATTACAATCATGCGCCACTTCGCCTGGCTAATCTTAAATATATATATTTAACACACACACACATATATATGTATATGTAACATACATATATATACACACACACATACATGTTAACATTACACCTACCTCTAGAACACTCACAAAGCATACAATTTTATGTTAAAACTGGAAGGGACCTTAAAATATCTTGCTTAGTATGGAAAGAAAATACTGGAATAATTTGAGAGAATTTCACTTCTTGTCACAGTCCTTATATTAAAATGTTGGTGCCAGGTATGATGGTGCGCCCTTGTAATCCCAGTACTTGGGAGGCTGAGATAGGAGGATTGCAGGTTCGCGGCCAGTCTCAGCAACTTTGTGAGACCCTGTTTCAAAATAAAAAATAAACAATGAATAAAATGTTGGTGAGCATGCACATCACTTAACTTTTGAAAGGTTAAATTTTATCAAAGAGATGAATTAAGTGGTCTGGAAGAAACTTTATAATTCGATTCACCTTGACTTATCATATCTCACTACAGTGGCCTAAAAAGAGTGATTTTTGTTTTCATCGGCATCAGTGTTTTTCAAACATTTCTTCTTTTCAGCATGAAAACTTCTAGGGCTGAGATAAGAATACCACAGGTTATGTGTAGTTTCCATTCTCACTGCTTCTCTCTACTAAGAAGAAAAAAGTTCCCAGAGAATGTCCTGTTAAGGAATCTCACTTGTCTACATCATGCAGCTACCTTTAAACAGAAGCACATTTCTCTCAAGTATCAAAATGACAAGAATTTTTTCCACATGTTGCTTTCCATTACCTGCATTTCGATATACCGAAGGTCAGTCTTTTTCTTTTGTAAATCTTCCAATAATTGTTGGTCTAAGGTTCCATCTGGTTGATTTTCTTGCAAGAGATACTCAGAATCTCGGTCTATATATGATCTGTCCCGGATCCTAAATGTTCTTTTTTCTTGGTTTATCAATTTCTTTTCCTGGTTGTCAAGTTTCTTCTCTGAGCTTGGTTTGCTCTCAGCAGAAACTTCAGTACCATATCTATTTTGACAAAATAATAAAAAAAAAAACAGGACAGATGAAGAGTTACCAAGCATTAGAATAAAACAAAATATGCTGACCATTTAAAAAAAAATCAACAAAATTTAAAGTTTATATTTTTTCTCTATGAAGCAGTTACAAAATAAAGTTACATTCTTACAATAAATTCACATTTTCCCCTCCTTTAAGTGGATATTGCCAGATAAATTATTCCTTGTGATAGTTTAAAAAACAAAAATCTACACAATATTCATTCCTCCACTGCAGTCATTCACAGCTTTTTTCTTTTTCTGATTTCCTTGGACTTGCTTTATTTCACAATTTATTTTTCTTCCTGCCACCCCTTCTGAGCTATAAGTGGGGTACTACATTATACAGTCCCTAACTAAGTGTTCCTCTAAATGATACACTTCTTGCAACATTCCTAAAATAGCAGCAATTTAACTTTTCGCAGACCTCCCCCACAGAAAAATTTTGGAAATACAAAGATGATACACAGGAAATCCAAGTAACTAAATATATCATAACCATGTAGACTATTTGTTCCTGGAGGAATATACCATCTGAACCCCCCCCACCAGATCTCCATGATCTGTATAAGGAAAAAGTTACCTCAAGACTAAATTCTACTTACTGAGGAGCCTAACAATGTTATGTTTATTATTATTGCTTTCTAGTCAATGCTCTAAAGGAAGTGTTATTCTTTAAATAAGGAACACTTTTTGCTTTACCCATGATCCTCAGGAGCAAACCAGGATATCTGTGCTTCTGAATCTTTATCATTCTTAGCTTGGACAGAATTTAGTAGCTGCACAATTTGCTCTTCTCGTCGTTCATCCATGTGTACCACAGCTCTCTATTTTGTGCCAAGGAAAAAGCATCTTTATTAACATAAGAGAGCATGTACTAAATTATTTGATAACTAAAAAGAAAAAAAGCAAAGTAATATATATTAAAACACATAAAAGAAAGTTAAAGTTACCTACACTTGCCCTCTAGCCCAACCCCACTTCCTAGATCTAATTAACATTACCATTTTTGTATATATCCTTCCAGATCTTTTCCAACCATCTATCTATAGAATTAACTCTAAAAATGATAGGCAAAGAAATCATGCTAGTTTCTCTTTCTATAATTTTGGTTCCCCCTACCTCTGACCCTCATGTATGTGTTACGTTTTTCTATCTTAAATTTTCAGTTATTAAAATTCAAATGTTCTGTCCATTCCTTTTCCCACTGCTCATTTTCACCCCTAACATATATAGGCCCATCCATGAGTGGCCAAATGCTTACTTCTGGTCTAGTTTCTCTACGTATCAGATCTATCCTGAAATCCTCACTTATATGCCCCAAACAGTATCAAACTCAGTGTCCTCAGCCAAAACCATCACCTTCCTCCAATAAGCCCATCTTCATATAGTAATAAAGGATCACCCCTTAGCACCCACTGTACTCATCCCTCCAAATAAAATGAAGAACAAACATCATTTTGAGTCAACTTCCCAAATCACTTTAATCTGTCCATTTCCCTCCACCTTCACTTCCAATATCCTGAATCAAGCTGCCCTTTCTCATCTTAATTACTATAAGTGCTACTTATCTGATCTCCCTGCCCCAAGATTTCCTCTTTTTAATCCGTTACTTACATTGCTACTCGATTGAATTTAAAAAATTAAAAACCCAATCATTTCACTTTTTGTGTAGTGCTTCAATGGCTTGCCTAAGTTCTTAGGAAAGACAATGAATTTCAAGGCCCTGCTTATTTTTTCTAGTCTAAAGATCTTCAAATTACTGTGAAATGTTATTAAATTTAAGGAATTTGACCAAAAGTAATAAAAGAGCAGACAAGTAGAAAAACAACAAACCCAGAGTAACGTGCAGGGAATTAAGTATCATTTGATGAAATTTTTGGTTTAATTATGTTCTATAATTTGTTTATAAATTAAAATGCGTTCCTTTTTGCTCAAAGTGGCACACAAGTTTGAAATCCACTGCTCCACTCTTACCTCACCACACTCCATGCCCAAGCCCTTATCTTTCAGTTCCTTGAACATATTTTTCCTGATCTCTATGTTGTGGCCTGTGTCTGAAAATTCTTTTCCAAACTGTAAACACACATATACTTTGCTACATTTCAAGTTTCAGTTTAAGGATTACTACCACCCACAATCTTCTAAAATCCCCTCACATTTAAGTTAGGTGACAGCCATATTCTTATTGTAATACTTTAACACTGCATTCTGTCTATCTCTGTAAAATATGTACCAGACCTATCTTATTAACATCAGCACACGACACTGTCTCATGTCACTAAGACATAAGGCACTGTCACAACTTAAGTCCTCCATAAATATTTGTTGAAAGAATCAAGAATATATCACTAGAATACTTTTACTTTGTAATCACAAGGATTATTTTAAAAGTGAAAGTTATGGTAATTCTGACTGGGAAACAATCACAGCAAGTTGAAGGTGGTTAAAGTAAGTCAAATGAAAAACATTCATATTTAAAGGAGACAAAAAACTCATTTTAGATAGTAGAATGGCATGACAAAAATAAAAATAAAGTATGTTTACAAAGGCTTTAATTACATCAGACTGGGGACATGGTCTCAGAAAACTAAGTACATAGAGGGAATCCTGGTATGTTGAAGACAAATATCAAGATCCACAGAAAACTTGCTAAGATGTCATAAAAAATGTATTAGAATGAGACAGAAGTGACATGGTTTCAAATTTTAAGTTGTGATCTAGGGAATGAAATGATCTAATTTTTCCTTTATATAAGATCACAGGGATGGTTCCATAAAAGACAGATTTAATGTGTAGCAGGAGTGGAAGCTAGAAGACTAGTTAGGAAGCTAAGAACAGAAAACAAAATTATGGCTTGATTTATGATAACTGCTAGAGAGGATTTGGGATACATTAAGGCGGGAGAACAGACAGATTTGCTAACACGAAAGAGCTGAATGAAAAATATATCCCATTTGGCACTGGCAAGTGAATAAACAGTAGTGACATTTATTAAAATGGAGGCTTGGGGATGGGGGCTGAAATCAAGAGTTCTATTCATAATATACATTGCACAAGTAGCTATACCCTTCATGTAAAAATATTCATGAATTTTTCCTGACTTTTCATCTGCTTAGGTCTTTTCTTTCCAACTAGGCTGTAAACTCTTTGAATATCATATTTCTTCAGACCCTCATATCAACATAAGATCTTGTTTGAAACAGGGTAAATAAAAGCTGATAAAGTGTCCATCCTTTTATAGTTATGACTCAATTATTCTTCCACTTTCAATATGGATTAGATGTAGTTCTCTGAATTTTCAAAAACTAGTTTGGTCAATGAACAAGTTAACTTGGGGCTTTCAAAAAAAAGAGGGGTTTGATTTTAAAGAGAAGAATGATGTAAGTTATGAAGATAAATTGATAAAGCCCCCAAAACACTCCAAAGAAAATGTGTTTAAAAGAAAAATAAATGAAATTGTTTTAAAACAGTAGCCTAAAAGATTATTTAATTACACTTTGTATCTGATATAAATAGTGCTTTCCATTACGTTACTAAAAAACACCTTCTTACGATCTACACTAAGAAAGCTTCTGCTTAATGAATAAAAATCATTTTTATTAGAATGGGCCATTCAGGGAATGTATTTTCTTCACTTATTATATTCAAGATACAAATCAAACTGACAATCACCCGAAATCTGTCAAAGCATGTCCTGAAGTTTCTTTCACTTCTAGGATCTTAAGTTTCAGTTTCGTGTGTGTGTGTGTGTGTGTGTGTGTGTGTGTGTGTTTCGGGAGGAGGGTACTGAAGATTGAACCCAGAGACATTATACCTCTGAGCTATGCCCTCAGCCCTTTTTATTTTTTTGTCTGGAAAAAGGGTCGGGCTAGTTGACTGAGAGTCTCCCTATGTTGCTAAGGGCTGTTCTCCAACCTGCGATCCTCCTGTCTCTGCCTCCCAAGTACTGGAATTACAGGTCTGCACCACTACACCCAGGTCTAAGTTGCCTTCTTAAAGGGAAGCTGTTAATCAACAACAACAACAAAAAACTTCCCCGCTCCAAAAAGAGACAAAAACCGCCGGGTTTGTGGCTAAATTTAACCGTAAATAAAAAGCTGTACTACTTTTCTGAACAATCTACATTCAAAGTAGTGCCTACCTTCTTTTGTTCAGTGTAAACCTATCTGTAACGTAGGTCATTCACTATCTTACACTTCACCAGGCACACCCCCTTATCCTACGGGAAAGGATGGCCAGAGACAGAGCAATGACACCCCTAATAAAGTTAATTTCGGCTGGAACTTATGGTCCTCGAGACCCTGAGAGCTTGCGCACAGCTGACTTTTCAGCGGTGCAAGCTCTAGCAGAATACACTTGCACCTGGTTTACACTTCACAAACCACGTGCAACAGCTAAGACACAAAAGCAAGGAAAGGCTGGGGCGGTGGGAGGGAAACAGTTCCGCCCAGTCGTCTGCACCGCGCCGTCTCCGATTACCTCCTGCCTCTCGGCATCCTTGTTCTTCTGGGTCTGTTTTTTCGCGTACCACAAGCCAATTTCGCGGCCTTTCAAGTGCCCGGGATGCCGGCCGCGGCCGCCACGACCTCCGCCGCCGCCGCCGGGGCCCCGGCTGCCACCGTGGCCGCCTCCATAGCCCCCGCCCGAGCTGCGGGGCCCCCCATCGCGGCCCCAGCTCTGATGGGAGTCATAGCTCATGGTCAAGGCGGGCCGCAACGGTGAGGAGCCGCGACCGCTAGAAATGGCGCCTGCACCCGG
>PVJS01019217.1:0-33946 GCA_004027185.1 Glis glis | reverse complement strand
TCAGAGGTCAGGAAAGTATGTAAGGGAAAAGAACACAGTAACACATTTTGGCTTATCTACATTTACTGAAACTTGATATTAAAAGCATCTATTCACTGGAGTATCTAAAAGTGTACAAACCCTAGTAATTGTCAAATTACTCATCAAAATTTATAAAAGTATAAAAACACTTATTCACGTTAATACAAGAATAATTATCTACAATTCAGGTGGATAATGCATTTTCAATAGGAAATAATATTTTACTTGTCACCATGAAAGATTAAGGAAAAAAACTTTTGTCTCCCATTGTGACATAATTAGAACAATATTGTAAAATGTGTACACCAGAATTTATTTCGAAGCATAATTCCATTTAATTCTAAGTAGGATCAACATTCCTCCAGATAATGATAATGTAATTTTGCATTTAAAGACAATTTTCCTGTCTTTATTTATAGTTTTGTCTTAATTTATAGCTATTTAAATTTGCTATGTAAACTTGTATTTCATTTTCTTCACTGAAACCCAGATAGAATATAGAATAATGGAGATGGTTTGTGAGGGATCATTGCTTATATATCATGTTGGGGATTTTATATATAACATGCATATATATAAAATATAATCTCCCTTAAGGCAGAATGCAACAGCTATAAATTATAATATACACAAACCTTAATTATATTCCCAACAAAACACAGATTTTCTTTATTCAAAAGAAAGTATTTTATATTTATATAAAGAATATAAGCTAAAACATGAACAAAGTAACTTTTTACTATGTTTAAGATCATAGAGTTTTATCCTTTCTGACAGAATTGTTAATTAACAACATAAAAAGAGGGGCTAAGCTATAATATTCACAAGCAGAAATATAATTTTCAAATGACATATCTATGCAACTAGCACATGCTCGAAATCTTTAAGAAACAATAAATCATGCTCATGAGTCATATTTGCCCCACTACTTATTCATTTAAACTGAATTTAAATATATTCTCATTTTGTTGTTTAAAAATAAGCTATGAAGCAATTAAAGTGGCCATGGGTGCTTTGGGATTTCTTGAACTGTTTTTTTTCACATTCTCTATAATTTCATCTAACTCTTTTATACACTTAGTCATTACTTCTTCCAGAAAAGGTTCCCTGTGTCTTTAAGGAGGCTACTGCAAATCCTACCTCACCTATTCCCATGGCTCACTGTGCTTTATTTTAGTATTTATCATGCTGAGCCATAATTGCCTATTGAATGTCCTCTTCATGGATCATATGCCCCTTACATATAAAGAACATTTTTGTTTTAATTATGTTACTACTACTTTACCTGTATTTTAACTTTATACAAGGTTCAATAAATACTTGTTGAATTATAAAAGTAAGAATTTAAGTACATTTGCAAGATCATAGATCTAGATAAGTTAGCTCTATACTATTCTCAAGATACATTTATAGTAACCTAAGGCATATTCAAATGCGTCCTTATAAATACATCAGAACATGATAGCCAACATAATTTCAAAATTGCACTCTCTAGTATAAATCATCACTATGTCAATGACACTACTTTGTAGTATAGCAAGATTTCTCAAAATGAATTTGAACATTCCTTCCAGAAAGGGAAACCTCTACATTTTGTCACTTTATTGATAAATCTGGGATTCAACCGAAAGAGGTGGAAGGTAGATTGTGATCATTTGACCGGTATTTCTCAAGGCAAAAGGAGTAAGTACACTGTTCATTGAATGAAGGTTGAGGAAAACAGAATAAACATTCAGAGTGGTGGTCGTAAGTTAATTTACATTAAAAAAAACATATGACAACAGTACCTAAAATGTGCTTAGGGAAATAATGGGGGAAAAATTTGAAGACAAACTTGTTGGAATACTTCAAGCTTGAAATAATGGTAATGTGAACCTGCAGCAGAGGGAATGAAAAGCAATTCAAGACATAAATCCAACAGTGCATGGTGATGAACTCGATGCAGAAGACAAAGAGGAAGAAAGAGACATGGAGGCTTCCAGGTTTCTAATTGGATATTTTAGGTGGTAGAGCTATCCAACATTTGATATAGCAAATGCAGAGCCTTGTTCAGAGGAGAAAGACTAGCATTTCAGTTTTGGATATTCTGAGATTAAATTGCTCATAGCTCACTTCACTGGAAATATCCAGAAGGCATGTAGCTAGGTGGCTATGATGTTCAGAAGAGGGACTTGGCAAGAGATAAGAATCTAGAAGACACTGGGATATTATAGTCAGGGATACTGGTATATTTTATTTAGTCATTGTATATAACACCAGAAAAATACTTTCTGGACAAATGGATTAGACAAAGTCACCCCTCAATGAGGGCTCAGCCTCACAGACATGAGATCCAAAGCTAAAGATACCTTCATGCAAAGGAAATGGTAACCCTTCCTTTTGGCTGAGAGAACCTGCACCAAGATTCATGATTTTGGAAGTGAAAAAGGCTGGGTTTTGTTATCATAAGAAACTGTCAACAACTGCTACATAATTTGTTAGGCCCATTGAAAAATATGAAGATTCAACTCTCCTTAGTCAAACAGTTTTACAAATTCCAAGGCTATGACAATGCAGATTCATACCAAGCCAGGGCCCTTCTAAGCATGTGGCTGTTGGTTAACTGAGCAGGACACACATCCATCCCTGCCAACTTCCCAGTGACAGACATCCAAAACCACGGGAACAAATGCGATAGCTGTGAGAAGTGTGCAGAATGAGAAAAGGTGACCTGAGACACGACTCTGAAGACCAACAATAATTTACAAATAGCAAATAAATTTCTAGAAAAAAGGAGTGCCAAATAGAGGAGAATGAGTATTACAATCATAAATAGATGGACAATAACATTTTTTCATTATAATTTGTTATATTTTCTAACCTTTTCTACCATTCTAGATTTCATAATGAGAATATCAACAAGTATTTTTGTTTTGTTTGTGGTACTGGGAATTGAGCCCAGGGCATTATACTTCTGAGCTACATCCACATCCCTTTTTTTTTTTTTAATTTTGAAACAGTCTCACTAAACTGCTGAGGCAGGCTTTGAACCTGTGACCTCCTATCTCAGGCTTCCAAGTACTGGTATTACAGGTGTGCACCACTGTGCCTGGCTAAGCTTTTTAAATCACAATTTTTACCACTGTGTTGTTAGAGAAAGGTTTAGAAGTGAAGTAGCAATAAAGATGAGTTAATAGCTCACTGGTTTGTCACAATGCTCAGGAAGCTGAATTTTGGGTCAAATAGTTGTCATGAGAATCTAACGAGAGAAATATTTTCTTCATCTAATGTGGCAGTATAGTTATATTTCTGTGGCCATTTAAATTATTAATCATATTTTATACAATATTTTGGAAATTACAACCTTAAATGTGGAACACAGCACAAAATATCAAAGTTAGCTGCAACAGTGAAGCAACAATTATCTTTAGCTTCTTTGTATCCTACTTTTAAAATAGAAAAACATAAAACAAGTGGAACTCCAGTCTTCCAAATCCTACTATCTTCTTAAGTATGAACGCATAATTATGAAAGTGGACAAATTGGTACACTCATTGTGAGTAGTAAAAAATCACAAAAGCATCTAAACTCATCCTCAGGAAAAACGCTCAGGTATCTGGTTATTTTCTCCATCATTTTCTCACATTGGCTTGGTCAGTATTCACCAAATCTTCATGTTTCCTCATGAGAGAGTGTCATTCTGACAAGGAGGAGGAAGGCTCTCATAAGGAAGTGGTGCTAAGTGAAAGAACCGAGGAAAATTTCCTGCTAGCCATGGAATTACGGTTATTAGAGGGTAAACAGTCTACCATCCATGAAAATACTTATTTTTAGAGCATTCAGATAGAAGTTGTCCTAAAAGAAATCGAAGGAAGACAACATTTTTTGTTTTGTTTTTGTGGTACTAGGGATTGAACTCAGGGCCATTCTACCTGTGAGCTACAGCCCCAGCCTTTATTTTTTTTTATTTTGAAATAGGGTTTCACTAAGTTGCAGAGGGCTTCACTAAGTTGCTGAGGCTGGTCTTGAACATGCAATCCTCCTGTCTCAGCCTCCGAAGTACTTGGATTACAGGGGTGCGCCACCACGCTGTGTGTGTGTGTATGTGTGTGTGTGTGTGTGTGTGTGTGTGTGTGTGTATGTGTGTATGTGACTGTGTTTGTGGTACTGGTGATTGAACCCAGGGGTGCTCTATCTCAGAGATATACCCCCAGCCATGTTTCATTTTTTGTTTTGAAACAGGGTCTCACTAAAGTGATAAGAATAGAAATAATAGAAGATGAAGAGGTAGAGCGGAACTACAAGAACAAATGGAGAAAAAGAAAAAGACAACTTCCCAAATGCAGTTGGATCTATCTATTTACACTGCATATATTGATATGAATGAACAAAACTAAAGAAAATATAATTCATAGTCTTAATAAAAGACTTATATCTTGTATAAAATATAAACAGTAAAAATCCATCAAATGTTGTAAATCCTCAAATTTTCACTGAAATTCTAAAATTCTCACCAAAATTTCTTAGAATATTTGTTATTATTGACTTGGTTTTTCACAATAAATAATGAGGTATGAAAGTAGGCATTCTAAGGAAATTGGAGTTTTGTAGTTCCTAGTCAAATGCAGGTAATTAAGGTCATCATTATATCTGGAAGCACTATCAATAGTAATATTACATTAAACACCTTGTTTTGTACTTAGGATTAGGAAAAATATTTTTCATTTCTCCAACTTACTGAGTCCTGTGATTTTTAAACACATACAACTTCCATTGTTTATTAGGCACTTGTTTTTTTTTTTGTTTGTTTGTTTTTTTTTGGTACTGGGAATTGAACCCAGAGGCATTCTACCTCCAAGTTATACTCTCAGCCCAATTTTTTTTTTTTTTTTTTGCGGTACCGGGGATTGAACCCAGGGACGTTCTACCTCCGCGCTACACCCCTGGCCCTATTTTTTATCCTTTATTTTGAAACCAGGTCTCACGAAGTTGTGGAGGGCCTCACTAAGTAGAGAGAGAGAGAGAGAGAGAGAGAGAGAGAGAGAGAAAGAGAGAGAGAGAGAGAGAGAGAGAGAGCTGAGGCTGGCCGCGAACCCAGATCCTCCAGTCTCCGCCTCCCAAAGTACTGGGGTTACAAGCGTGCGACATCACGCCCGGCTCTCTCAGCCCAATTTTATTTCTTATTTGGAAACATGGTTTCACTAGGTTGCTGAGAGCCTCTCTAAGTTGCTGAGGCTGGATTCGAACCTGTGACCCTCCTGTTTCAGGCCTCCAAGTACTGGGATTACAAGCATGCACCACCACGCCTGGGTTACTTGACACTTTAATTGAAAATCCTGTATCTCATTTTATTTCAAGAAGTTCCTTTAGATTAAAAATAACTAAAAGAAGCAAAATAAATGAGAATGGTGGTCAAATCAGTATTAATAATTTTTTCTTCAGCTTTACTATTACTACAAAAATTTGAAGTATTCTTTCTCTGTTTTCTATAGAAATTACTGGTCTGTTTTTGACCCTGTGGTCTTTGGATCTTTGTGGCATCCTGCCCAGACTTATTTTATAAAATATTTTTTCTTTTTTGTAATCAACATAAGTGCAAGATTTACATCACAATTGTCTTTCGGTCCATCTTTTTTCTAATACATCTAATGAAAAACTATGTACATGCAATACATCGTAGGAATGATTTTTCCATTGGTACCTTGATTCCAGCATGGCGGCATAAGCGTGAATGTTTTAAAACAGTGACAAGAGATGGTTAATAATTTCATATGTGGCTTTTAGTTATCAAACTAGAGTATTTTTATCCACCACTTTTAAAATCAATTGTTTCAAAATCTGAAGCTTTTGTTGAGAATATGCTCTGTCCTACATCTGAGTCCAGCATCATTATTTCTCCCCTGAGCAAATCTTACTCTTGTTCGATCCAATCACTCCTTGTTCTATACCCTGCTGCCTGAAACCTCATCATATTATTCCTACTTCACAAACTCTTCACCTGATGGTGGTGGACAAATAATAGCTTTCAAAAATCTCTAGAGATTTGGGGAAGGAGAGGGGGAGAGGAAATGGGAGACTTGATGAAGGAAATAGTTCTAATAATCCCATGTGCATTTGTGACACTATCAATATCAATTTCAACGTTAAGAACAGGGACTGTCAGGGATCGGGGCAAGATCTGGAGGGTATTGTGACAGGTGTTATCTGCATGTACGTTTTTATCATACTAAACCTTAATATGATGTATGGTTACATGCATCAATAAAAGTATATTAAAAAGTCATATAGGGCTAGGGGTATAGCTCAGAGATATAATGCCCCTGGGTTCATTCCCTAATACCCAACACACACACACACACACACACACACACACACACACACACTAAAGCAATTTGTAGTTTCTATGATAATTTCCAAACAATAAAATTAAATATAGATGTACATTTTCTTTAAGCTGTTTTACACTTAACTCATTGATTTGCCTTTAAGTTTGTAAAAATCTAAAAGTAAGAATTTAACTTATTTTTTAACATGATTCAACCATTAAATGTCATTTGATGAATAATACAAAAAAATCTCTAGGATATCAAATTTCCCTGCTTGAACAATAAAACACATATTCTAATTGTTGTAAAAATCAATGATCTCATCCTGTGAAAAATTTGATAAAATCCATTTCATTTTGTTCTATTAATATCCACTATACATCTGTCTCTGCAGTGATACTTCACTAATGGGTGTAATATAAATGAAACAGAAGGCAAAATCTAACTAAGATTTTTAGGTTCTCATACAGTTGAATTGTGAAAATTTTGCTAAAAATAAAAAGTATCCCTGACTTATAGGCTTACACGGTTAAATTGGCCCTTATGTTCTTTGCTTTGTTTTGTTTTGTTTTTCCCGTATGTTCTTTGAAGGAAAGAAAAAAAAAACATTAAACTTTTAAAAAATGTGGTCAACATACCTCATATATTAGAATTATGAGGATTCTTGCCAAAGGGAATATTGGTTTGACTCACATAGCAACACTTGATTGGAATTTTTTATAATCTATCCTGGGCATCTTCATTTTTAATAAAGTTCTCTCTTGCATATTAATGTTTGAGAGTATATGTGTTTATTAACTAATAACTACTTTCAATCTAAATAACTTTAAGGTAATTTAGAACACATGATAAAGATAATAATAAACTCATATAGGAGTTTAAGGGAAGTCGAATGAAGAGCAGGAAAAATAAAAGTGATGAAGCAAATATAGAGCATATCACGTTCCATGAGGAGAGTAGCTCTATTAGATGAAGACGAATCACATATACAGCTACACATCTTTAAGCTGTTTTACACTTAACTCATTGATTTGCCTTTAAGTTTGTAAAAATCTAAAAGTAAGAATTTAACTTATTTTTTAACATAATTCAACCATTAAATGTCAATCCTGACATTTAATTAGTCGTCAATTAGTCAATTAGTCATCAATCCTGAGAGAAATGAAGAGGGACAGTGTAAAATCTAGCAAACTAGTTTTAAAGATTAGCTATGGGATAATGAAATGTTCATATCTCCATAGGATTTGCTCAGCCAGTCTTATGACCCACCCCTTTCTAACATTTCCATTCATGGTTTTCAAAATCAAAGTAATCGAAATCCCATATTATATTCACAATTTAATTCTACGTCACTACCTAAGCCTGTACTAAGTTGAAAATCATTGCGATCATGAATATTTCCTTTTGTTTGTTTTGCTTTTTGTTTACTCTTTGCTAATCTTAAATTCACAGAATTGTACAAATAATATATGAACATGATCATATGCTATTGTACAAATAATACATGAATATGTTTTCTTAATAAAAGATTTAAAAACAAGCAAAGCCAGAAACATGTAGAATAAAAAGCAAAAGTTCTCTTTCTTTACAGTTGTCTTATACTTTTAACTGATCCATTCACAAACCATCTCTTCTACCAGTATATTCTAGAAATTAATAACAAAATCAAGAATAAATGTCCTTCTGAATCACATCTCTGGTCAAATGATCCCCAATGACTTAGTCCTCCCTCCTGCATGAAGTAAATCATTCTAGGCTATCATGTAGGGGGCTCATGTCTCCAGTCCCAAAATGACAAGATAGCTCTTTGCTATGACTAATTGAGTTATTTATATTATCACAAACATGTTTTCACCTTCCCACGTGTTTGCACCTTTCCACATGTGTTCTTAGTGAAAGACACTCTCACTGATAGAACCTCACTTATTAAAAGCTGGCTCATGCTTCTAGTTCTAGCAACGTATTCTATGAAGCCAATTCTAATACAAAAAGTCATCTGTGGTTTCTTTGACACTTCCATTCTATAGTTTTCATAGGGTGGTTTATATTCTAATTTTTAAAATAAATACCTTATGTATATCTCTAAAATTTAGTCACTTGGTATACATTTTACTATTAATCCATGTTTGCTAAATAATGAATCACAGAACGCAGATAGAGCTGCATATCCACTGAAGACACTTTCAAGTTTGAGCTTGTGAGATCCAGCTGGAGAGACAGCAGTGAAGGCTTGTCAGCCATCAGAGAGAAAGGATGGGCATGTCAGAACTGGTGGTTCCTTCTGGGACTGAGACTCTCAATGTAAAGGAAGGACATAGATCATGACTTAACCCCTGGAAAAGAATACTTGAAATAGACATAAAACTCACTGGGAAGGTCAAGAATAAAACTCCAGGGACAGACACAAGAGGTGCAAGATTTGAAACTTAAGTGTGATTCTGTTCAATGCCATTAATGAATTAACAACATGTTTCTGAACTCAACCTTGAGGGAACTTGCCCATGATTTATTTTTCCAGAGTCAACAGGCTATAAGAAACTTACAAAGAAAGGCAATTAAGAGAGATATGCAATTTTAGCAACCTTGGATTAAATGTCACCTTTGTCAGTATCCTAATAAAATTACAAAGTTGATGAGATGGTTCTTATTTAAATAATAAATAAATAGCTAGCATTCATTTAAACACTATGTCAAGTAAATTTTTAGGAGTATCTTTCTACATATTCAAAACACTCCAATACTTTCAATGTTATAATGCTTTAAGATAAGGTTGTGAGTTCAAATGATGTCTGCAAATTTATGCAGTTAGTTAATGGTGCAGAAGAGTTGAATCACCATTGCTATACTACCTTAGAAGGAGCTGGCAGTTCAGACAGAGCTACATGAGAACACAAGTTGTGAAAAAATGAAGATGAGAGAGATTATGTCTCAAGCAGCAAAAAACATCCTGGTATTGACTTATCCTATTAGGAGACCAACAAAAGGACAATGGAAGAAACACAGTGGCAGAAGAGAAATTAGCATCAAAGTCGGCTGACATCTCTCATGAACATCAACAAGGCTACATGTACCAGATTTTCTTTGTGTCAGGAATATGGGGGATTTAAAGAACTTGAATCTCAACAATTCATCAAATAAAGTTTTAAAGCTAAATACACCTCTGGTTGTATATGGCTTCTTTGAAATTCTCCTGATTCTTTCAGATGGAAAATAAGAAGCCATTGGATATAGAATAAATAAGCAAGAGAGGCTCAAACCTGAAAGGGGCTGGCGAGAGGGAGGACAGAACATGGAGAGGAATGAGGATGGATTCCAGCAGTGGCTGGAAATCTGGGCTGGGCTACTGACTGGAGGACTTACAACTGGGGAAGAGCAGGAACCGTGATGCAGCAGCTGAAGTTAGAAAACCATCCAAACTGGGTGCAGTGGCACGGGCATGTAATCTCAGTACTTGGGAGGCTGAGACAGGAGGATTGTAAATGCAAGGCCAGGACGTGAAAATATAATGAACCCTATTTCAAGATATAAAATAAAAGGGGCTGGGGCTGTAGCTCAGTGGTAGAATCCTTCTGGGTTCAATCCCCAATACCTCAAAAAAGAAAAAGAACAAAAAGGAAACTATCTGGTAGTTCAAGGAGGATCTGAGTGAAGTCAGAGCTCTCTTGGGGAGGCGAGCATGGGGGCAGGCTGGCTTTCCTCTCTTGGCCCTGCCATGTGCACCTATCAGTTTTCATATGCATTCTTCTTTTCCATTATGTCCATTAAGGTACAAACGAACATGGCTCCAAAGTTAAATCACATATATATCTATGTTTGTTACCAACTGTAATTGTGAGTAGTTTACTCTCAATCTGTTTCCTCACTTGGAAAATGGAGATGACAAAATACCCACTTTGGAGGGTTGTACTGGGGATTGATTGGAACCCAAAAACAAAAAAGTAGCTAGGCATTGATAGGTCCCTATATGACCCTGGTTATTCATCACTGTTTATTCTCCCTCCAATTGACCCGCACATCTTCCTTGTCTTGTTATCTATCATTTATGTAACAAATTAAACTCTGAATGCACTATTATCAAGAACCTGGGAAGGATTTTTTTAAAGATTTAAAAAAAGGACAAAGGCTGGGTGTGAATTTGAAGCATTTCAGAGATTTGCCGATCTTCCATGTGCTGCAATGTCTGGGACAGGAAGGTCAGCAAGTTCACACACAGTAGTAACACCAAATCAAAGGGAAAGAGGCTTCATGTCCACAACCCACAATCTGCACCTGCCCGTTGCTTTCAGGTGCACTAGAGGCAGATTCTCAGTATTTTCCAAATAGTTTTACTTCTGCAGCTTCTAACACACTATTATGACTCCCTCCCACTTCAAGAGATGGCTTCCTTTAAGCTCCTACAGACACTCTGTAGTTGACGCTATTAAGAAATATCAAAAAGAGTTTCCAGCAACATAGCTGGGAGGGCTGGGGGATCATCAGTAGGCATAATACGGTTCAGATACTTCCAAAGGGATTTCTGAGCCTGAGCCAGCATTGTGCAACAAGAATCTCTGGAAGCTGCATCTTAAATATGCCCCCATTGTGTTTATCTATGAATTAAAATATTAGTTTATTTTGACAAATAATAATCATGAGTAAGAGGCACAATGTAATTTTTGTTCAAATATACACTGCAGAAAGGTTCAATCATGCTAATTGACATACCTATCACCTCACCAACTTACCAATTTTTATAGTGAGAACATTAAAAATCTATTCTTTTGGCAATTTTGGAATATATGACACATTACTATTAACTGTGGTCACCATGTTGAAGAGAGATTTGCCCTCTCGTACTCATTTCAACATTAATCACAATACCCAAGATACAGAAGCAGCTTAAATGTCCATCAGTGGATAAATGGATAACTAAAATGTTCTCTATATACATACAAAAGGAAAGGCTCTGCAGCCTTAAAAAAAGAAGGAAATTGTGTGCACTAAACTTGGAACATTTTTGGTGTGTATCATTTGCCCCTGAGTTAAGCATAGCTATGCAGAATCTATGAGCTAAACCTATTTGCTGTAGATTTTTTGATAAATAATCTAGATGAAATGTAGAAGGGCATGTAGTAGAAATTCCTGGTTGCCCATCCAATATTCCTTCTTCCTTAAAGTTACTTTATTTTGATGACATCATAAATATTTCTAGTTATAAAAATTCCAATTTCTTTTACTGATAGGAGTAGGCAATGATACATAAACAGAAGTACTTCACTGGGGTTTGCAGTAAAACTCCTTAAGGGGGAGGAGATGAGCCAAAGGGTGTTAAGGGGTTACTGTTTCCTCTTCACCCTTCTTCCTACTGAAATGAGAATACAATGGTGAGATATCAGCAGTTCTTACATTGTGTTTCTATTGTAACCTCCATTATGGAAGCCACAGGCTAAGACTGGTGGAGCAGAGAGAAAGAAATGGGTCCTTGTTGGACACAGAGCTGCCATGTAATCTGTGGACTGTAGTTCTTATCTTGGGCGTATACTGATACAGAGCCTATGCTTTTATTATGCTACTATTTTTTTAAGAGGACGTTAGAAAGTATTCAAAGTCAAGGTGAATATCAATATTTGGTCCAGAAGTGAGTTCTGATTCTATGCATGAGTTCACACTGGGGTGCGTGGGAATGTTGCTGGCCCAGAAATCTTTCAGAAGAAATGTTGCTCCAAAGACCTGAACACCTGTGGTATATAGGGCACAGGTGGCAATTTGGCAACTGTAAGCCTGGCCTTTTGAGTTGTGGCCAGAACTAAATTTAGAGAAAATCATTATCCATACATATGCCCTAATTTCCTGATAGATTTTAGTCAGAAGTGGTAATTTTCTGTATAGCTTCCTTATTTTATCACTTAGTACATTAGCTAAAGGGAGTGGGTAAATGTTCTAAGAGAATATCCAAAATCAATTAATTATTTTTACTTTGTTGTAGGCTCTAAAAATTAGTTTACTTCAAGTAAATGATGATGTAAATACCCTATATGCACACCTTGTTTTAATTCTTTCTACTAAGGCATATGGCTATCATTGTTGTTAAAATCTGAATGAGCCAGGCCTGGTAGCCCACGCCTATGTCAGTTCTTGGGAGACTGAGATAGGCGGATCTCGGTTTTGAGGACAGCCTCAGCAACTTAGTGAGGCCCTCAGTGTCTTAGTAAGACTCTGTTTCAAAATAAAAAATAAAATAGGGCTGGGGATGTAGCTCAGAGGTAGAATGGCCCTGGGTTCAATTCCCAGGAAATACACACACACACACACACACACACACACACACACACGTAAAATTTGAATGAAAACCATGTTCACCATGTTCCTTCCTCCTCCCCAGTTCTTCTGTTTATCTTTTCTCTGTTTGGTGCAGTAAATTGCTTAAGACCTCATCTATTAAGTAATGTACCCAAAGCTTAAACGGATGCAGCCTTATTCCAGAGGTCATGGTACATTCTACCACAGGAAGTCAAAAGGCTTCACAAACCTTCTCTATGTCCAGAACTTAAGGCCTTCTCCTGACCAAACCTATATGAAGACTGGAAAAAAATGTTGACATTATTCAAAATGTCTGACTAGTCCCATACAAAATTTTGTAAAAGGAGGAGGCATAGCTATTACGTATTTACTAATCAGTAGGTGCTTGCATTTTTAACTTTCATAGAAGCCTCAAGATTGGTATTAACCAATTATCTCCATTTCACAGATAAAAACAAAAGGATCATGGGAATTAAATAGCTCACCAAATTTTTATCAAGCTGGAAAAAGTGGATCTATATTTCAAATCATTCTATTTTGAAAACCTTACTTTTAATCAACACACCAGAGATGAACTCTTCTTCTGCAAAGAAACACTGAAAATATAATATGATATAATAATATATGATATTAAGTAAAATATCTCTTCCTAGGATTTATTCAGATTTATATATCATAAATTTTTGGTGCACTGGTTGTATCTCCATCTTTAATGTGGGAATCATCCACACTCTCATCAATGATGATATATAAAGAAATATCAAGGTAAATTTTTAAGCCATACAATAGAATGAATAGCAAAGCTGTTTAAAAATAAAATAGAACATTAACAAACAAATGAAAAAGACCTATCTTCATTTCTGATAAAAATTTTAAATATGTAACTCGAGTGAAATATTTGGGAAATATTATAGTTATATTATTATAAGAAAGGATATTGTAAAGGAATATATCTACATCTGCATATACAATTAAAATATCCATGAGTTTTTTTAAATTAGGAGATAATTTGTCAATCTTCAAATGAAAAATATAATAGTAACCAACTAAACCAAATTATTTTAGTTGGTAAAATAGTCACAATTACCATAATTGGCCCAAATCCAATTTCTACTGCTTAATTTCCATGGATAATTCTTCTCTATTTCCATAAATGTTTCCTGTAATTCATCAGGCATTTTTACATATCTTTTAGCAGTAATTATTGTTTACTTTGTTAAACTGTATAATTGTGAAATATGTATATTAAAACTTTGAATACTCTTCTATGTAATATTAAAACTAATTCAAACAGAAATGTCACTACATTTATGACTTGGGGTATTTATTTACAGCATATTCAAAAATAATTTTGGTTACTAAAACATGTTTCTGACTAATATAATTGAACTGAAAATACAGTACATAATATCAGATGGATATTTAAGAGTTTGAAAATTGTGAGGATATATTTTTGCCATACTCTGCATTTGGTGACTTTAGACTGGAAGAACTAAAGTTTTTTATAGTGACTCACTCGAGCTTTCTTAAAAGTATTTCTTGTTCAATATCAAATATATTTTTGAGAATACCACTATACATTTAAAAGGTCAGTAAGAGGATGGAAATTGTGCAGAATCAGCTCTCTATATTCTGTTGGTTAGAGAAATGAATGGTGGCCCAATCATTATTTTTGATATATCTAGGCCATTTCAAAATTAAAAGCCACATTCTCTCAGAGTTTTGCCCTAGTGTATACTTCAGCAAACATGAAAATCCATTGTCTTGAGTGACCTTTCAAAGACAACAGCATATATGAAGACATTTTCTGATCTTTTATTGCTCCTAAGAAAATAGACAAAATAATGTGAATTCTTGTTCCAAGTTCTATGGCTTCACCTTTTTAAAATATTTTGAAAATAATTCCAGAATGTCATTGTTATAATGTAGTGTATTACATATAATAAGGTTTGAAGAGAAATACACTAAAAGTTGTTGAAATTACCTCTTTGAGATGAGTGAGAAAACCTACAGGGGTTAATAAAATCAAATTAACATATTAAAGGCAACTTCTTAGAAATCACAAGATTGGCCTGTGTGCCATGTGGACAAATTAAACTTGGAAGTCTGGATTAAATAAAGTCACAGCCAGATCCCATTTCCTGAGTGACAAGGAAGAAGCACAGGGATCTTGAACTGAAAACATTGATTTGAATTCTGCTATTTTGAAATGATACAACACAATGGACTGCTATATGAGAAGCTGTACTACACTATGAATATAGTAATCTTGACTGCAGAGTACACAACATATATTAAATAAGGATTATCTAAATTTGGATGACCGCATGAGGGACTTGCCACCAACATCTGTCATCTTCTTTGTTCAAGTTTGGCTCCAATTGTACATTTCAGCAAGGCCTTCCCTGACCACCTGGTTTCCTACTATAAACTGTCTTCTCCCAAAACTTCCCCACCAACTTGTTCCTGAAGTATACTTTCTCTTACCTGATTTCAAATATTTTTGCATAAAATTTTTATTTCAGTACATTATATAATTTGCTTTTTATTAAGTTCAGTTCTGTATACATCTTTGCTAAACTCCAAGCTTTATAATTGGAAACTTTTTTTTTTCACTGATGGATGCCAAACACTTAAACATTGAAAGGCATTTAATAGTAGTAGCTCAATAAATATTTGTTGAAAGACCAATAACACATGGCATTGAGGAAAAATAGACAAAGTATTTAATTTACATGTATGCCAATGATTCATTTCAATCAAAAAGCAGAGACTGCTTACATTCTTTTGTAATACAAACATAACAACACTAGACAGTTGTACTTTCATTGAATTTTTGGTAATGTTGCTTTGAAAGGCATATTGTCTTTCAATATTGTCATAAAATGTATTGAAATGCCTTAAGGAGCTATTAGAACTTATAAAAAACAATCTTTGAAACCTACTGCAATAACCTTCAAACTGGAAAAAATAGAAGCAATTCAGAAACTCCAAAGAATGCAGATTTATTGAAAAGGACATGATAAGTTAGAAAAAAATTGGGGAAAGTACAGAAGACATATAAAAGTGATAATACTAGAGCTACTGCTCTTCCTCCATCCATTCCCATGCTTGTTTTTTGATAGTATTATTTAGTCTTTAATTTGATATTGGGTGTTCTAATTACAATTCTGTCAAAGCTCACCTCACGGGCATGGCGGCTTGCATTATGAGTGGTTCTCACCCCAAACCCTTAATTACACAATTCACAGGGACCACGGCAGTTACAAATGCCTGCCACAAATCATACTAAATCTCAAGCCCTTCATATTACCTGATGTATTAGGAAAACCTGGCATGTCCCTAATTGATTCTGGGACAAGTCAGGTTGCCAGAATTTCCTGACCATGGAAGAATTATTTTGTGTTCCAAAGAGTGAAGGATAGTGGACATGGGCTTTACAGAAGGCAAGATATTTGAGTGATGGTCTGTATTTCTAAAGCAGGGGTATCACACAAAGCTGCGGATATGTGAAGTTTCATTGCATTTTCAGGGAGAACTATTAGTTACATATGCTGGGAAGATGGGCCATGTAGGGAAAATATAATCATTGTGGCTTAAAAGAGAGTTTAGGATAAAATTGCTTGAAGCCCATGCACAAGCATTTGAAATTTATTCTGAAAGTAACAGGAAGAATCTCTGAAGACATGTAAAAAGAAAAAAAAAACATATTTGGATCAGTTCCAGACATAGATGTTTTCTGATTTTGAACAACTTGACAAGTATCCATGAGATAGGAGGGCACAGAGAAATGGTGATTCTTCAGAAATCTCATGTATCTCCCACACTCAAATATACCCACAAAGAGTAAAGCGCTCTAGAAATCACCACCATCAATGATTAAAGGTGAGGTCAAAGTGGGCCCTAGCTTATCTCTAGCCAGTTCCTTAGGCAGCTTCCTTAAATTTCTTCAAAGAAGGCACTAAGCAACCAGAAGGCTGAGCCTATGGTGAGTCAACCTATGAGCCAGGCATTGTCTTGGTGAAGAGTCTGCTGATGTGGCTCCCAGCCCTCAGACATTTCATATTCTGAGAGAGATAACCAGTCAGTACACAGAGTGGTAGGCAATATGATATAGGCTGTTGTTGTGAGTATTCTGACAAAACATAAAAAACCCAAATAACCTAGTTTTTCTGAGGCTGATGATTAGGATTGTAAATTTTAGCAAACACAATATACAGATCAATTAAATGTGAGTTTCAGATAAACAATGAATAACTTTTTACTATGACTATGCCATAAATCTTCAAGTTTAACTAGGAATCCTGTATTTTATCTAGAATTTCTACTGACACTACTTCTTGGAGGGGATGATGCTAAAGCAGCATCCTGAACTCTAGGACTTGGCCAGGTGAAACAGGGTAACAAAATCTCAAACAGAGGAAGCGTTATGTGCGACATATGGAAGCGTGAAAGAAAATTGCTCATTTGGAAAACTGCAGGGAAATTCACTATGACTAGGTCATAGAATTCCAACAGTGCAATGACAAAGTGATAAATCTGTAGGGCAGGCAGGAGTGATATCATGATGGGATTGGATAGTTATCCTGAAGGAAACAGATATTAGGGCTTGCTGATAGGCCTTTTCCAGAATTAGTTGGCTCCTCTGGTGCCTGATAAATTTATGGGTTGTAATTTTTTACTTACATCTAATGATATTTCTTTGTATTTGTAAACAGTTATTTCAAATGTTTGCTTTTTCTTCCAGCCTCCTTCTGTCTTACTTTTTCTCAGCATTCTTATTAAATGACCTTCCTTCTTTCTTTCCAGAAAAAAATGATTTGTGATGCTACAATTTCCAATGTACTACTACCTTTACTGCTGAGATAACCACTATTACTATAGTTTAGTTTTTTTTTTACCAACTTGTCTTACTATTCTTATTCTATTCTCAGTGAGAGAGTAGTCTCCCCTTTCATCCATCTCTCATAGATGTATAACTGCTCTATCCTTTCTCGAGAATAGATCCCATCCTTATATAAGTATGTTGACCTTTCTGCACTAGTCATCCATTGCCTAGCCTCTTTCATCTACCTTTCCCTCTCAGTTGACTCTCCATGTAGGTATGTGTTCAAGCCTCTGCATTATTAAACAGAAAACTCTCCCTCATATTGCCCACCTTAACCACCCATTGGCTTCCCTGCCCTTATGAATCCACCTCTGTTATATAAAACCATTCTCTCCCGAACTTACTGAAGTTTGGTTTCTGCCTGCTCCATTTTAATGAGCCATTTTTCAGCAAAATAAGAAGCAAATGATACTCAAAGTCTGTACTTTATAATTAAAAATTCAGTTCTTGTACTGCTCCAGGAACTCTTTCATATTATTTGGTATTCATATTTTGGAACTCTCTTTTATATCCTATTATTTCCAGAAATATATATGAAAGCTAACTGATATTTGATTAAGACAACACCATATTAAACTTTACCCAAAATCAACATCAAATTATTTCCTAAATCTCTCAAAATGTTCCAGAAAGTGATGTCAATATTCCAAAGAATGCATGAAACTCTATAAGCAAGTCATAAGTATGAAGTTAATACATTCAAAAAATAAAATTTGGAATTTTTCAAGGGGATTTAACTTACCCTTTCTGTGCCCAGGTCCTCACCGTATCCAAACCTTTGCCACTTTATCACAGATTTGCTAATAACTTACTAAGTCATTTCATAAGTTGCTTAACCTCCCAGAACCTTTTTGACCTTCTGTATGACTCTTTCATTTGTTCACTCATTTACATATTCTGACAATATTTTATGGGTGTGCTTTTTAATTAGACATAAGCTATGCCATGGAGAATTTTCAGTTTAATGATGAAAGTCCTACCTTTTGTGTCTTTAATTATAACTGGAAAATCAATGCATTATTGTCATAAAGAGATGAGAAAAATAATATGTGCAAGTGTGCTATGCAATAAAATTATAGTTTGTGCAGAAATGAGGCAGGCCCTATACAAGAAAGTTAAAAGAGTTGTGAAAGCTAGGCTTAGTTCTCTATTTTTCATGAATTCAAGATCTGATATAGCCCTATCAGATGATCAATAAGCAGTACCTACATATAAATGTAATGTCATGTTGACACTTGGGAAATTTTGTCAGAACACAGAAATATATTACCAAGTATAACAAGTGAAAACCAACATTTCAATTGATCTAACTTCACCTAAAATGTTCAGATAACCACTGAATTTCTGAGTACCTTTATTACACTAGAGAAGCAGCAGATTATGTGAACAGCTGTCATTATGTCATGATTAGTAGACCCAATGCTATCCCATGTCATGTCCACCTACTGATTACCAACTTAACCTTTATTTTGCCATAGATCACTTCTTAGAAGGGTCTTTTCAGTACAGGGAGAATAAGCACTGGAAACAGGGAGCTTTCTTATTCTTCCAAATCACATACACACACAAAAGAAAACCTTTCTTCAGTAGGTTTGACAAGTAAGCTAAGCCAGATTTGAGACACTCTTAGACTTCCATAAATGAAGGAAAATATAAAGTAATGTCCTCTTTAATCATACATGCCAGGGCTTTTTTCTAAAATTGTGTGAGATAGTGGGCTTAGCATCAGTTCTATGGTTTTGGAATAATAATGTTACATTACATTCGAGTATATTTTTCCTGGATTATAAATACTTCCTATCATCCCCTAATTTCAGTTTGTATTCTCAGAACAAACCTTTGAGTATAAGAAGGAAGTAAAGCAGTGAGAGTTTTAAAAAGTTCATGGATTGGCCAACATGAGACATTTATGCCATTTAATACAGCTTCTAGTCCAATATGACATAAAATTCTATAGTTGAATATCACATATATAGAGAAATTTTCTTTCTTATATTGCAGAACAAAATAATTGTAGACTACTTCTCATTAAAATCTTTGTAGAAGGCTTTTCTTGTACTTATCTCACACTTTATCATAATTAGTTACTTTAAAGTATAAGAAAATGTTACCAGAGAGAGTAATATGCCACGGATTGATGACCAGTAATGTTACACAAGGTTGATAATGAGACTCAAACTTGAATAGGTGGCAGCTCCAATAATGACTGAGAGGGCCACAGAAACAAAACAATGGTTGATGATGGTCTTCCCAAGGGCAAGACCTACTTTCAGAAGAAAAGATGGTAAAAAAAATTCTCATTGTGCCATATAATAAATGTCATTAATTTTCTTTAGTAGTGCGAAACCAGCTGGAATCAAGTTACTTTGGTTCTCAAGTGTGTGTGTGTGTGTGTGTGTGTGTGTGTGCGTGTGTGTGTGTGTTGTCTGGGTGTGAAGGGACAACTTAATCACCCCTCCACCCTATTTGCTGCCATAGTTTCTTAAAATATGAATACCCACCAGAGTGTTACTTTAGAAATCCCTGCCTTCTCTCACTGTGTCTTATACATGAAAGGAACGGTGGTGTGATTTTTGAGTGAGATGGCAAATATCTGCAATATACTCCACTATACTTCTCTATTGAAAGAATTTGAGCTCTGGCCTCTGAACTCTATGATACTGAAGGAAGCTCACAATCATCCAAAGGGTAATTCCAATATTTCCCAATAGTTTAAGTGCTCCTATTTTCTTTCTCATTGCATTATCTAGCGTATGCTGTGGAATACTTGTATTTCCATTTGGAGACCACAAATCTAGATATAAGATCTAATTGGTTGTCAAGATTTAAACTCATCTAGATAAAAGTCCTGGAGTCTATCTTTTCTTTATTTCTTTCTCTCCCATGCCTTATCCAACCATCTGCAGACCATAACTTTAAAATAGACTCACAGACCAGTCTCTGTCTTTACTTCTTGTGCTAACCCAAACATCCCTGACCCAAGCAGACATCCTCATCTCACACAGTGACCCACGCACTGCCCCCATTTACTCTACTATCATAACAGCAGCCAATCGCCTCCTCAAGTACAAGTCATATCATACCATTCCTCAGTTCCACATCTTGACATGATTTCCCAACTAAACTTAGAAGCTATCTTTATACAGGTGTACAGGGCACTAGAGCTACACTGTCCAAACTCATGGCCACTAGCCATGCATGGGTGCTGAGCACCTGAAATGGGCATAGTCAGAACTGAGAGGTGCTGTTTAAAGTACACACTGAATTTCAAAGACTTAGAATAAAAAAGAATGTAAAATATTCCATTGACAATTTTTATGTGATTACCATTGAAAAAACTATTTTGCATATATTGGGATGAAAGTCTTCAAAATTTAATTTTAAACTTCTTATTTTGGTTTTTCATTGTGGCTACTAAAAAGTTGAAACTAACATATATGGCTTACTTTATTTTTCTCTTGGGAAGCACTATACCAGATTTTCTGGGACCAGAAACTCCCCCAAACCCACATTCTACTACCAATCCATCTCTCACTGGGTGGTGGCCATACTGACTTCCTTGATCTTCCTTCACTCAGTATGCCAGGCATTTACTCACTTAAGGGTCTCTATCAATCTAAGAAGAATTTTATATTCTATATATCCTAAGCAACAGTGGCTGACATTCTTCTAGCCACCGAAGTTACAATGTTTAGCACAATAATAACCTTCTATTGGATCTTTTCCAATGCCTGTGGAAGGAAAATTTCAAAAATCCCCAGGCTTTGTCCTTCCTATGGAAAGATCTCTACAATAAAAACTATAAAGCATTGACAAAGGAAATTGAAGATGACACAACAAAGTGGAAAGGCATCATGTGCTCATGCATCGGAAGAATCAATATTGTTAAAATAGCCATACTACTCAAAGCAATCTACAGATATATGCATACCCATGTCCACAGCAGCACAATTCACAATAGCCAAATTATGGAACCAATCTAGATGTCCATCAACAGATGAATGAATTACAAAACTATGAAAAATATACAAATGGAATTCTACTCAGCAATAGAGAAGAACAAAATAATATCATTTGCAAGAAAATGGAAGGACCTGGAGAACATTATGTTAAGTAAGCCAAACACAGAAAGAGAGGGGTCATATGTTTTCTGTTTCAAAATTTTAAAAAATAAATAAATAAAAAGGGTTGAGGCTGTAGCTCAGAGGTAGAATGTCCCTGGGTTCAATCCCTAGTACCAAACATACCCATAAAAAAAGAAAAAACAATGGCATTTTCCAGAGAGCTAGAAGAAAATATACTAAAATTTGTATGAAACTACAAAAAAAATCATGAGTAGTCAAACCTATTTTGAACACAAATAACAAAACAGGATGAATTATTCAACCTGACTTCAAAATGTACTCCAAAACTATAATGAAGTAGTATGGTATCAACATAAAAAAAGAATAGAAATATTAGAAGTAAATCCATCCATCTAAAGCCAACTGATTTTTTTACAGAGGGAGAAAGGATAGCATTTTAAATAAAAGGGTCCTAGGAATATTGTACATATACAAGCAGAAAAATGAAACTAGACCTCTATCTCTCACCAGTTACAAAAATCAATTCAAAATGAAATAAAGACTTAAATGTAAGACCTGAAGCTATAAAACTACTAGAAGAAAACCTCAGGACATTGAAGTGGGAATTTTTTTTTTTTTGGACAAGACCTCCAAACCACAGGATAGAAATAAAAAATAGACAAATCAGGTTACATGAAACTAAAAGACTCTTGATCAGCAAGGGGAAAATAACAGAATGAAAATACAACCTACAGAATGGGAAAAGATATTTGCAAACTACAGACATTCGAAGACATTACTACTGAGAATACATAAGAAGATCCCAAAACTCAATAGCAAAAGGCAGCCAAATTAAAAAGTGTGCAGTAGACCTGAATAGACATTTCTCAATAGGCAGACAACTCACCAAAATGAATATGAAAAAATTCTCAACATCACTAATCATCAGAGAAATGAAAATCAAAACCACAACATGACTTCACCCCAGTAAGAATGACTACTATCCAAAAAGACTAAACGATAACAAGCACTGGCAAAGATGCAGACAAAAAGGAACATCTGCACACACTTGGTGGGAAACTAAACTAATTTAGGCATTATGGAAACAGCATGGAGGTTCCTCAAGTATTAAAAATAAAATTACAGGGCCGGGCGTGGTGGTGCACGCTTGTAATCCCAGTACTTTGGGAGGAGGAGACCGGAGGATCCGGGTTCACGGCCAGCCTCAGATATCTCTCTCTCTCTCTCTCTCTCTCTCTCTCTCTCTCCCTGCCTCTCTCTCTCTCTCTACTTAGTGAGGCCCCCCGCAACTTCGTGAGACCCGGTTTCAAAATAAAGTGTAAAAAATAGGGCCGGGGGCGTAGCGCGGTGGTAGAACGCCCCTGGGTTCAATCGCCGGTACCGCAAAAAAAAATAAATAAAATAAAATAAAATTACATATGATATAATAATTCTACTACATATCCAAAAGAACTGAAATCAATATGTTAAAAAGGTATCAATACTGTTATATTTATTGCAGCACTATTTATAATTGACAAGAAATGGAACCATCTACCTGTACAACAACTGATAAACAGATAAGGAAAACAGGGTACATATACACCATTACTCAGCCATAAAAAGAATGAAATCCTGTCATTTGCTACAACATGGTTGGAACTGGAGATCACTGTGGTAAATGAAATAGGCTAGACACAGACAAATTACAAATGATTTCACTCCTGGGTGAAATTTTTTAAAAAAGTTCTTACAGAATCTGAAAGTAGAATGGTGGTTAGCAAAGAATGAGGAGAGTAGGAGTGTAGGACAAAGAAGGAGGGGGAGAAGCTGATCATCTAATATTAAGTTATAATTAGATAGAGCCGGGTATGGTGGTGCATGCTTGTAATTCCAGTGCTTGGGAGGCTGAGACCCGAGGATCTGGGTTTGCGGCCAGCCTCAACTGATTAGTGAGACCCTCTGCAATTTAATGAGACCCAGTTTCCAAATGAAGAATAAAAAAATAGGACTGGGGTGTAGCTTGGAGGTAGAACTCCCCTGGGTTCGATCCCAGTACCTCCACAAAAAAAAATTACATAGGAGTAAGAAGTTCATTTTGCCATCGCACAGTAGGGTAACTACAGATAACAATACTGTATATTTCAAAAAGGTAGAAGAAAAGATTTTGAATGTTTTCTTTTTTGTGTGTGTGTGCAGTACCAGGGATTGAACGCAGGGGCATTCTACCTCAGCGTTACTCCCCCGGCCCTATTTTTTATACTTTATTTTGAAACTGGGTCTCACTAAGTTGCGAAGGGCCTCACTAAGGAGAGAGAGAGAGAGAGAGAGAGAGAAAGAGAGAGACAGGGAGAGAGAGTGAGAGAGCTGAGGCTGGCCGCAAACCCAGATTCTCCGGTCTCCACCTCCCAAAGTACTGGGATTACAAGCGTGCGCCACCACGCCCGGCTTTGAATGTTTTCACAATAAAGAAATGATAAATGTCTGAGGAGATAGATATGTTTATCCTGATATAAATATGACATGATACATACATGTTTCAAACTATCATGTTATACCCCATAAGTATGTACAACTTTTTATTTTATGTGTCAAATAAATTTAAATTAACAATTTAAATAAGTTACCATAAAAATTTCCATGCATTCAACATAATTGGTTAAATATAATTAAATGAGATAGAATGTAGTGTTGTTGCCTAAGTATAGAAGAACAATTCAGAAAGAATAATGAAAAATCAGTTTCTCTCTCTCTACTATACAAAACATTATACAGGTTATGTTTTCTCCATAGTATTTATCATATATATCTCTACTTGACAATTCTTTGATACTGTGAGCTTGTAAACTTCCTCCTCCTCCAAGTAGATAGTGTCTACTGTAGTTAATCATGGCACATGGTATGCACTTCTTACACACTTAGTAAATAAATGAACACATTAATTTCTACTCAGACATATTGGAAATGGTTGTTACTCTATGTTCTGAAATAAAATTAGAATTGTGATTGAATGAGGAATTTAACTTTTTGAAAGAGTAAATGAATAATGTGAATTTTTAAAGTTGTTTCTTTGCCTGCTTAATCTTTTAATTATTCTGAACTTTAAGCCAAATGGATATATTTTTAAAAACCTTATCTGCTACAGAGAATACTTGATGATAAATTGAGAAAAAATGATATTTAAAGGACAATTAAATGTTAATATATTTTAATTTAATCATGCATAAGCATTTATATGATATAGATTCTTAAATTTTAAATGAAATATAATTGCATTATGAATAAATTATAATTTAAACATAATAAAGCTCATTATACATAGGATATCTTTTAGAGAAGTTTTCTAATACATAGTAGAAGAATTACATGTTTATTAATGTTTTTACCATTATATATAAGGAGAGCTTATTTCAATCTTTTACATTTCCTTCCTAATCAAATTATGCTAAAAATAACATCAATAAAAATAACAAGAAAAATACTTTGGAACATATTTGAAGGACACAGTCAAATGACAGCAGAGTCTTTCAATGCAGTCTGGATATGAAAACATGTTGTGTTAATTTTTCTAAAATGGTTTAGAAGTCGTTTTTTAATATGCTTTTATTGGTGCATCATAGTCTCACATCATATTATAAATCATGTTGACAGTGACATAAATGCACACAGAAGTTTTTTCTTAAACATGTAAGAATTTAATTTCATTTAAGGATCCTTAGACATTTTCTGAAATTTATGCAATTTAAAATCAAACTAATCTTATGCTTTGTATTTTAGTAATACAAGTTGTTAAGTTTAGTCAAATACTTCGAATTATTTTCTATGATTTGCATTCTAAAGGAAAATTGTGCATATTCCTAAGAATGTTACCAGTCAACCAACAAAATTTGTACATGCTGCCTTGAGATTCTTAATAAATAGAGATGACAAATAACAAATACCCAGGGATTAACTTGGAAGGTGGCGAATTGCAAAGACTTCTAGATAATTTAATTTTCACAAGGACACATGGGGCAGGATCCTGAATTTTGTTTTTCACTGTTTAAGAAGAAACATATTAATTCCATGAAGGCATCTGTACTGATTATTGCTTACACATTTAAAGTGCATTAGCTCCAAGCATAGCTTTTGACTTGAGGCTTATAGCATAAAACATATGTTTTAAATGTCCTGAATTCCTATTGACTAAAGAATTTATATATTCAATGATGAAATGATTAAAAGTGTAAACAATTCAAAAGTTTATACCTTTTAAAAAGATAAATAGAAAACCACTTCGAAGAGATAAGTACTGTTGTCACTTATGTTTCTAGACTTTTATGCAAACACACAGCACACACATATATTCTCTTTATTTTTTTTTTATTTTTATTTATTTTTTTTTTGCGGTACCAGGGATTGAACGCAGGGGCATTCGACCTCCGCGCTATGCCCCCGGCCCTATTTTTTATACTTTATTTTGAAACCTGGTCTCACGAAGTTGTGGAGGGACTCACTAAGGAGAGAGAGAGACAGAGAGACAGAGAGACAGAGAGAGAGAGCTGAGGCTGGCCTCGAGCCAGGATCCTCAGGTCTCCGCCTCCCAAAGTACTGGGATTACAAGCGTGCACCACCACGCCTGGCTACATGCTCTTTAAATAAGCATAAACAAGAACACTTATACATGTTGTTATTTATTGTGTTTTTTCTAATTTTTATATCTTGGGAGGTTTTTTATATTGACACATAGAGAATAGCTTCAATTGATTTTCAACATTTAATAATATTTTAAAATATAGTTGCCTTAAAATTAATTAAGACAGTATTCTGCAGAAAAATATATTTTAAAGTAATGTAGGATCATAAAAGGCATTTTCCAAATATATGTAAATGTAATGAATAAAGTAAAAAATCAAACTACACATGTGTTTCCATCTTACAAAATCTACTCATTGTTAACATTCTAATACATAATCTTAAAATATCTTATAGCACAAGAATAGTTAGCATGGACGAGATTTTGCATAACATGAAATCCAATTCATTTTTATTTACTTTTTTCTAACTAGATAAAATTATATCTTATTTATGATCATATCCCCAGTGTTTAAGAGCAATGTTCAAAGAATTTTGAAAAATCTTTCTTTTAAATAGCAATAGTTAAATGGTATGTTCATACTGTTTATTTACCTAAGTAGATTTTAAATTATCTGAAATTTCTTCTAAAACTCAAATTTCCAAATATTTTTATCACAGAGTTATGGTATTTCACACATTCCGTAGCCTTTGATTTTGTGTTCTTTTACATCATTCCCTAATGAATTCAGCTGTGTTGGAATTGCCCCCTCAGTCAGATTGTAAATTTCAGAATAGAAATAATGTTTCCTATCTTTTCTCTTTCCCCTATCGTTTGACACAGTGGGAAGCATGTGATTTAATTTGGACAAAGTAGGAGCTTAAAATTATATTGTTTGTATTGTATGAAGCAAAAATAGATGAATAGGATTACATCAAACTAAAAGACTTCTGCACAGCAAAGGAAACAATCTATAAAGGGAAGAGACAACCTACAGAATGGGAAAAAATCATTGCAAACCACACATCTCACCAAGGCTTTATATCCAGATTAGATAAGGAACTTTCTAGCAAAAAAGCTTTAGTAAGATCCCTATAGCAAAAAACATAATTTAAAAATGGGTCAATAACCTAATAGTCATTTCTCAAAAGAAGACAAGGTATTTGTTAAACTGATCAACATCAGTAATTATCAATGATATGCAAATCAAAAGCATCATGAGATACCACCTCATTCCAGTAAGAATGGTTATTATCAAGAAGAAAAGAACAAAATTACATCATTTACAGGGAAATGGAGGGAACTGGCTAACATTAAGCTAAGTGAGATTAGTCAGTCACAAAGAGTGAAAAGTCGGATGTTCTCCCTAATATGTGGAAGCTAGGGAGAATGGGACTTACAAGGAACTCCAGACAAAGAAGGAGAGAACTTTAGATGAGCAAAGAAGACGACCTAACTGAGGGAGATGGAGGGGGGGAGAGGGAAATACACTAATGCACACGATGTATATACACAAACTTATCAGAGTCAGTCACTATGCTGAGCACAAAAAGGAGGGAGGGGGAGGGAATAGGGTGGGAATTGAGGGAGGGCTAAATGAGCAATGTGTGCATGCATGCTTCTGCTACCCTGACACTTATCAAAATGTATGATTACAACGCACCAATAAATGAATATTAAAAAAAAGAATACAAATGAAAATAAGTGCTGGCAAGGAAGTAGAGAAAAGGGAACTCTTCAATGTTAGATGGTAAGATTCGATTTTTTTCTTTTTTTTTACTTTTCAAGACTCATTTTGGAAATCAAGCATTGTCATGTTTCAAGTTCTTAATACCACTTACATATTTTACTTCTCTGAATCTACAAACAGCCATATTTTCATATCTGCCAACGAAATCAGAAATGCCAATTATCAGGTGACTCACACCATTTAGCAAACCAAATTCATCTCATTTTTTATTTTCTTTTTTTTTGCGGTACCGGGGATTGAACCCAGGGGCATTCTACCTCCGTGCTACACTCCCGGCCCTATTTTTTTATACTTTATTTTGAAACCGGGTCTCACGAAGTTGCAGAGGGCCTCACTAGGTAGAGAGAGAGACAGGGAGAGAGAGAGAGAGAGAGAGAGAGAGCTGAGGCTGGCCGTGAACCCGGATTCTCCGGTCTCTACCTCCCAAAGGACTGGGATTAAAAGCGTGTGCCACCACGCCCAGCTTCATTTTTGATTTTCAATTTAAAACTTCTTGAAAAGGTAACATAACATGATCAAAATATCAAATAAAAATTGACCACTTCATTGTTTCTACCTGTTTTCTTAGTCTTTTTTTCATTTTTAATAAAATAAAAGGAAAAAAGCAGCAACACAAATGCAAGTCATGTTTTATCAATAAAAGAGAAAATTACCACTCAAGCATATATTTTTAAAATGCTTTATTTATTGTTATTTTATTTCCATATTTATGAGTTGGAAAGGACTTACTACCTCTCCTTCAGTACATGTTTGATGAAAAGCACAGATCTCAACAGAGATCTATGTTTTATTATTAAATCAATCGTTACTCTTTTCTATTCAACTAATATTAATTTTGATTGTTATATCATAAAGCCTCATCAAGAATAGAAAAATCCTTATTCATTCTAAAGAAACATCTTTAAAATATTTATAACAGAAAATGTTATGCATTAAGCAATTTCAGAACTGCAAACTAATGGTGACATTTTCCACTGTGACCACCAATAATCAAGAGATATACTGCTAATTAAAAAAAAATTCTGGAGATCATTAGTTGTGAGACTAGGAAGATAGAATAAAAAATTAATTGTAGGGGGAATGTTCTATAGAAAGTCAATTAGAATAGAGGTTATGTCATAAAAGATTTTTTAAGTAGAACATAGACATTAGAAAGTTTGGCAACATTTTAAAAAATGAAGAAATACAGATTTCGAATTAACATGGCCCACACTCAAGTGAACAATTGCTCAGCTTATATAGTGCCCCATACTTTCTGCCCTTCCTCTTCCCTTTCCATCCATGCTATCTATTGGAGAGGAGCACAGCCAAGTTCCAATTCATCACTGCTACACACAGCTTCCCTGCAATGCTGCCACTGGCACCAATTCCCTCCATCTGGCCTTAGTCTGAGCATGGTTTCCTCCACAACTGTTGCCAGTCTGTTACCATAGCAGCAGCTAAGAGGGCCAGGACTGGGTGGGAAAAGAACGAAAGCACACTCCATTTCCGTGCTTCTTGTTGATATTTTGAAATGGTTTCAAAGTCCCACCGAAAATGTAATGGGGGGGTAGGGAGGAAACAGCTTCACAAAAGATAGCACCATTAGAGAAACACCTTTTCTAAGAGAAATAAATATGAATTAGAGAGAAACACTCAATCCTACAAATTGAGAATTAAGGAGTATCTTGTTGGAAGGCAACTCATGGGTTATATGATTACCGAGGGATGAAAATGATAAAGGCAGGTTTTTAGGATTTTATTCATGAAATAGTAGAAAGACAGATAATAAGAAAAAGTATTAGATCAATATTTGGAAATTCTTCCTTACTAAAAATGATGCACTGATTCTTTAATAGCAGCTACCTTGTTATTATCCCATGTAACATCATAACTACCATTATTTAATTCCTGCTTTTAAGAGTACATATAGTATACCTTCATGCATTTGCAAATACATATATACATATATATGTATATTTACATATATATATTCTGAAGATTATCAGGAAAAAGCACAGACATTGTGTAAAGAAAGGTAACCTATCATGAACCAAAGCACTGAAAACTAAAAGAACAATAGAAATCAGAGAATTCTAATTTTAGCTCAGAGGGCCTACTGTGCAGCTTTAGCAAGTAGAAATTGTACTAACTCTAAGGTCTGAGTGATGATTACTGAGCTGGAAATGTGTCTTAAAGGTCATCTTGCCTTTCTTCACCTTTCAAGTATAACTACAGAATAATCCCAGAAAAAGGCCGCTGTGTCCTACTTTTGAAAGCCATAGGAAGTCAGATTATGCCACCTGTCCTACAGTACAGACTATTCTTTGTGTCCATAATTTTCACCTTTTATAAGTTAAATGATAGAAAATAGTTCACCAATTTTTCTTCAAATATTCAGCATTACCTCTGCTTTCATAATCAAATGTTATTCATTGTCATTTCTGGGAAAAATTAGAAAGAGAAAAAGATAAGGGACATGTTCTCTTAAAAATCATAGCACTGAAAAGCTTCAAAACACAGGACAACCTCAATGAAAAGATGACCGTTTTCAAGCATTCTCATTCATGGTTAGACTTTCCTGTCTAGAGTAACTGTGATTTAATATCAGACAACAATGTAAAGCTTGTTAATTAAAAAGTTGGTTTTATTGTATGATGGGTAAATTTGAGACATTCAGAAAATGTGAGTAGGTTGTATTCAATTTGAGAAAGAAAGATAAAACCACAATACCTGTGCACAAAGCCAAAGGTTTGGCTTCCAGACTAAGGCGATTTGAAAGCAAATTAGCTAAGGCTGGTGAACAAATTGTTCTTATCAACATTCTCATCGGCCACATTATTTTTTAATCCTAGTATTCAGCCTGCTTTGAAAAATATATTACTATTGTGTTTTGTCAATTGTGTAAATATGTACTAAATCATTCCCTGCCCAAAACACATAAGTAAAAGGATATTTTTTCTTATTTTCAAGATATTTAAACATGATTAACAAACAATAAGCTTTCTTCTTTGAGCCTTGGAAATGATTATTATTACTTATTTTTGTGTTTTGTTTGTTTTTGTTTTTTTGTTTTTTAATTTTTATACTGCATATATTGATGAAAATGGTCTTTTTTATGCTTTTATTGGTGCATTGGAGTCTTACATCACAGTGAATATCAATTTGATGTTAACATACATGCACACAGCTCTTAGTGTCCCCCCTGCCTGTTTTTGTAATGCTGGGATCAAACCCAGAACCTTGTGCGTGGTAGGCAAGCACTCTGCCTTTGAGCTATATCCCAGTTCCTAAATGTTAGTATTTAACATGTCAGCGTTATGTAATTTTTTGCTAAATCGATCTTATTCATTTGTAGCTATGAGGGTATCTCCACCTGAACAAGAACAGTGAGATTTCCCACAATAAATGTGGTATCAGTCGTAAAGTTAACACAAGAGATTTGGTTTTGATGGGGAATGAAACACATTTAGTGTATGTGCACTAAATAAACCTGTATGATAAAGGGGATCATATATATTAAACATTCAACTATACATGTTCATAGGTTGGAGAAGAGAGAAAAAAAAATTTAAAAAGCAACTGTACCATCCAGAAGAGTCTAGTCAGCACTACATCGTAAACCTATGTGCTTCAGGTTGAGCATGAACTGCTCACAGAACCGAGTCTCTTCTCGGTTTTGATGTGTCTGTCTCTCACGGTAGGAGCATGTCAGTAGGCCACTTACGGTCCCAGAGCTTAAAGATAGGACTTCATCTAAAATGGCCCCAAATTGCAAGCCAATTACTTCAACTCATGTCCAGTTAAAAGAAAGTAATATACTCTAACTCAAGAGGAGAAGCTGAGTGTGCTGTAGCTCTTGATGGAGATCTCCAGGATGCTGCAGTCCTGAGGATTACTGTTTTCATTGTCATGAGATACACTTTAGAATCTAAAATAGACAATTCTTGAAATGTGTTTTGTTGTGGAGAACTATTCTTCAGACCTCAACAATGGCCTGGATCAATCACTCTCCAGATCACACATCAAAGTTGTATTTTGACTCTAGAATCATCATGCAAACTTCTGATTATTAATCCTGCTTCCCTGCCACCTTCATAAGTTGGAGGAATTCTCAGGACAGTAGATAGTAAAATTAGCTTCTCAAAGTGGAGTATCATTCATTGTTAATTAATAAAATTGAATTGTACCAAAAACATCTTGCATCTGGCATCATATTGGTAGATGATAATAAGACTTGAATGAAACAGCACAACCAGTCTTCAAGAGTTTTTGGTCTACTAGAAAGATAATATCACTTGATACTGAGGTAGAAAGTTTGGAGTGGCTGTCCCAGGAGCAAAAATAAAGCAATTGGAACTAATTGCACATGTAGGGGCAGATTTCCCCAGAAGGGAATGCTTCATTTGAGCCTTCACAAAGAACTAGGAAATTTCTGCACAAAAAATAGGAAGTAGAGGACATCTCAATTAGAGGCATGTATACAAACATGACATAGGAATTAAATTGAGTGCTCAGGAAACATCATATAACTAGATGGTATTATAGACTCAATAGGGCGAGGGCCTTTGTTAACTTGCTCATTTAAAATTTTTTCCCTAGCTCTGAGGACAGAGCCTGATTCATAGGAGGTGACTAACAAATCTTTATTTGATTAGATATATTCAGTGAAACACATAATCATCTGAACTGTACATAACAAATACAGTTAGGATTACATTGGCTGTGAGGGACAAAATAGAAGAAAGGTATACATACAACATTTAAGGCCCAGAAGGTTAGTTAAAGATACCTATTTTATCCCACCTTCAATAAATGTCAGAAGTCCTCATCTAAGTGCAAGGGATCTTAGAAATGTAAGATTTATTGTCAGTGTCTAGATCCAGTTAATACTTAAGGATTGCTGCAGTTTGCATGACCATCCAAAACTCACACTGAAATTGAATTGCCATTATAACAGTGCTGAGAGTCAGGAGCTTTAAGAAAAGAGTAGATCGTGAGGACTCTGCTCTTGGGAATGAACGCATGCCATTTTCATAGGAGTGGGTTAGTTATACAAGGGGAGAGGCCATCCCTACTTTCTTTTTTTGTGTGTGTGTGGTACCGGGGATTGAACCCAGGGGCGTTTTACCTCCAAGCTACACCCCCGGCCCTATTTTTTATACTTTATTTTGAAACCGGGTCTCATGAAGTTGCAGAGGGCCTCATTAAGTAGCTGAGGCTGGCCGCGAACCTGGATCCTCCAGTCTCCGCCTCCCAAGTACTGGGATTATAAGCGTGCACCACCACACTTGGCCCTACTTTCTATCTATTTCTCCTATGCAGGTTCACTCACCATGTGATGACTTCCACAACATTCATACTCAACAAGAGAGAACTTACTAGATGTGCCCGAGTCTTGAACTTTTCAGCTGCCAGAAATGTGAGCCAAATAAACTTCTATTGTTCATAATTTACTCAATCTATGGTATTCTGTTATAGCAGCAGAAAATGGACTAAGATAAGGGTCCTACTAAAGGGAAAAAAGTAGAGAATAAATACTGGGGAACAATTAGCAATCTCTGCCCTCCAGTTTAATGGAGCTTGTATTTTATCCTATAAGTAATATGCTTAGATAGTTACTTACGTTGATTAATTTTTTTGAGTTTACTGAAGTTAATAGTACTTCCAGTAGCACACCCAGTGCTTATGTGTTGGTGTCCAATGCCATGCCATTTCCTCTGAGCTACCAGTGGTCAAACAAGTAAAGAAACAAAATAATGTAGTAGTAGGTTACATTTCATGGTATGAAATGAATATTCATGAGTATATAAAAATTAGAATAAATGATGTAACAAATAAGTGTGGATGAAGAAAACATCTCTTGTGTGGAACTGGAAATAATTTTTGCCAATACACTGCCCTAAAGAAGATGGAGCAGAAGCTGGGCATGGTGGCACATGCTTGTAATCCCAGTACTTTGGGAGGCGGAGACCGGAGGATCTGGGTTCGTGGCCAGCCTCAGCTCTCTCTCTTTCTCTCTCTCTTTGTCTCTCTCTCTCTCTCTCTCTCTACCTAGTGAGGCCCTCCGCAACTTCGTGAGACCCAGTTTCAAAATAAAGTATA
>PVJS01019216.1:17327-34051 GCA_004027185.1 Glis glis | reverse complement strand
AAAAAAAAAAAAAAAAAAAAAAAAAAAGGCGCACGCTTGTAATCCCCAGTACGGCAAAATAAAAAAAAATTGAACTTGTGGGTGAAATATGAATGTACAATGGACTTAAACCTCACCCAAGATAAGCGGGAGAGCAAGAGATTGAGAGAATTTATCACTTTTTCATTTTTATTTTTTTAGTAGTGTGGGGATTGAACCCAAAGCGTTGTTCGGGCTGGATAAACACTCTGCCTCTAAGACCCATGCCCAGCTCCGTCTTCTCACTTTCTTCTTCCTCCGTCAGACCAGTCGCCTCCTGAAGCCATGGGAAATCACGGTGCTTTGGTATTTGGAGAGAGGGGAATGCAAGGGCATATCTGCAATTTTTATTTCTGGTGGACCTTTCTTCAAGACAACTTTACGATCTTCCCCATGACAGAGTCTTTCACTGTGATGCCAAAACAGAGAGTCTTCTAATGGGCCAGTATGGATCCCACACGCTTCTGCTCGCTAGGGGAAAAATAAATCTCTGCTTAATATTAATCAGACAGCATTTTCTTGTTAGACTGGCATTGGAGGTTTCCTGATAATTTTTCTTTGTGTGTGTGTGTGGTACTGGAGATTGAACCCAGGGGCATTCTACCTCCAAGCTACACCCCCAGCCCTATTTTATTCTTTTATTTTGAAACAGGATCTCACGAAGTTACAGAGGGCCTAAGTTGCGGAGGCTGGCTTTGAACCTGCGATCCTCCTGTCTCAGACAACCAAGTACTGGCATTACAAGCATGCGCCACCACGCCTGGCTTCCTGATAGTTTTTCTAACTCTCAGATGCTGACAGACCAGCATCTCTCTCTTTTTCTCCCTCCCTCCCTCCCTCCCTTTCTTTCTCTCTTTCGTTCTTGTACTGATTGGGGATTGACCCCAGGGGTGCTCAACCACTGAGCTACACCTACAGCTTTTTTGAAAATTTCTTTGAGATAGGGTCTTACACCTAGGCTGGGCTCAAACTTGAGATCCTCCTGTCTCAGCCTCCCAAGTACTAGGATTACATGTGTGTGCCACCACCCCTGGCTGAGCAGTATCTTCTTGAAAATCAATGCTCTGTTGCTTGGTGTAACCCGAGAACCAGGAAGAGCCAAGTGGACTGAAGGTTATGAAGGAGATAGAGAAACCTGAGTCATTAACCTTTGGCTTCACACTTATATGAACTTATACAAGTCACTTACCACTGCCCCCAGCTCAGTTTTCTCAACTATAAAATGAGGATATCAAAGGATTTCTTGAGTATTAATGAAACGTATGTGATTGAGGACTGGGGATGTAGCTCAGTGGTAGGGTGTTTGCCTAGCATGCTTGAAGTCCTAAATTCAATCCCCAGCACTGGAAAAAATGAAGAAAAATAAAAAAAGAGCCGGGCGTGGTGGCGCACGCTTGTAATCCCAGTACTTGGGAGGCGGAGACCAGAGGATCCGGGATCATGGCCACCTCAGCTACTTAGTGAGGCCTCCGCAACTTCGTGAGACCCACTTTCAAAATAAAGTATAAAAAATAGGGCCGGGGGTGTAGCTCGGAGGTAGAACACCCCTGGGTTCAATCCCCAGTACCGCAAAAAAAAAAAAAAAGTATGATGCTGCTGTTACAACTGTCAGTAAATAAATAACAGCTATTTGAGGTTATTGACTTAAGTATACATTTGGGTTTGGTGCTGCCACACAGCCAAATAGCATTCTGGGGTGGTCTTGGGGATACAGTCCCATTTCTGATATACTGTGTTATCATTTTAATGCTATTAAATGTGTTTTATCACCTCCTCAGGAAAAATGGTGAGGATAAATAGAAGGAGGGAAAGAATAAACTAGAACATACTAGCATGTACTCAGTGTGGGCACATTCACTTTACTTATTTATTTATTTATTCATTTATTTATTTTTGTGGTACTGGGGGTGGAATCCAGGGGCCTTCTACCTCTGGGCTATATCCGCAGCCCAATTTTATTTTTTATTTGGAAACAGGGTTTCCCTAAGTTGCTGAGGCTGACTTCAAACCTGCGATCCTCCTGTCTCAGCCTCCCAAGTACTGGGATTATGGGTGTGTGCCTGGTTCATTTGTTTTATAGTATTGTACATGTGCATTTTATAAAAAATTGAACCATACTTTATACTATATTTTATATGATGTTTTTATTTTGTAATATATCTTCTGGCAAAATATATTTTTATTCAACATTAATGCTTTATCTGAAATTTGCGAATTACTTATACTTTTTTCTATGAGTCCTTACTTGAAATTTCCTCTCATAGTCTGATTATTATAATATATTCTATTCTCCTTTAAAGAAGCAAGTTACCGTATTTCACAAGTAAATGCTCAGTCTGGATTTGGAAAATGTTTTAGAAGTACTGGCTCAGGAGGAGTATTGAGTGAGCAATTCTTATCTGTAAATCTAGCCCAGTGTTCCCAGGGCTCTCTATTTGAATATGCAGCACAACTTAAAAATATATACCATGTGCCGCAGCTTTAACATTAATGGCATCTCCTTTTTGATCGGCTTTTCAACCCGCATGTTAGCGTGATACAGAAGTTCTGAAATCCTTTTATATATCTATTTTAAGTTTATATTTGGGTTTTTGGATACCGATACTTTTTTTTTGACAGTACCGGGGATTGAACCCAGGGGCATTCTACCTCTGAGCTACACCCCCAGCTCTATTTTTTATTCTTTATTTTTAAACAGGGTCTCACTAAGTTGTGGAGGGCCTCACTAAGTAGCTGAGGCTGGCCGTGAACCCGGATCCTCCTGTCTCAGCCTCCCAAGTACTGGGATTACAAGCGTGCGCCACCATGCCCGGCTGATAGAACCCTTTTCAATGTAGAAAAGCAGAAAAATTTGCAACAAAGGACAAATAATTCTTTTTTGTTCTTTTTGCAGTACTGGGGATTGAACCCAGGTGCATTCTACCTCCAAGCTACACCCCAGCCCTATTTTTAATTCTTTATTTTGAAACAGGGTCTCACGAAGTTGCGGAGGGCCTCACTAAGTAGCTGAGGCTGGCCGCGAACCCGGATCTTCCAGTGTCAGCCTCCCAAGTACTGGGATCACAAGCATGCGCCACCATGCCCCGGCTTGGATACTGATAGTTTTGCTTGTTTATGTGAAAGTACATCAAAGTGGTTTTTGTATAGGCATACATGTCTATTCATAGATTGTATTACATGATATGGTTTAAAATTTTAATTTTTTTGGTACTAGGGATTGAACCCAGGGGCATTCTACCTCTGAGCTATATATACCCCCAGAACTTTTTAATTTTTTATTTGGAAATAGGGTCTTGCTAATTACTGAGGCTGGCCTCGAACCTGCAATCCTCCTGTCTCAGCCTCCCAAGTAGTAGGATTACAGGTGTGCACCACTGGGCCAGGCTTTATTTATTTATTTATTTATTTATTTATTTATTTATTTTGCAGTCCTGGGGATAGAACCCAGAGGTGCTCTACTTCTGAGCTATATCCCCAGCTCCCTCCCCCTTTTTTAAACAAGGTCTCACTAAGTTGTCCAGGTTAGCCTCAAACTTCCTGCCTCTGCCTCCTGAGTTGCTAGGATTACAGGCATGCACCAACAAGTCCAGCAAATGGTATAGTTTTTCTTTTTTTTGGCCCTGGAAGTTGAACGCAGAGGCATTCTACCTCTGAGCTACACCCCAACCCTGTTTTATTTTTTATTTTGAAACAGGGTCTCACTAAGTTGCTGAGGGTCTTGCTATGTCACTGATGCTGGCCTCAAACCTGTGATCCTCCTGTTTCAGCCTCCCAAGTACTAGGATTACAGGCATGCGCATCACCATGCCCAGCTTAGGTTTTTAAATTTTGAATACTTATGAGAAAATACCTTCAGGTACACACTCCTGAATTCCATGTTTTCCTTCCAAGGCATGACATAACGAGTTGGGATCATCCCTTGCTTTAATGAAAACCGTGGCAAATGGATATCATCATACCTAAAGATTTGGGAAGAAGAAAGGTGAGCTCGTGAGTCAGATAGTTGTTTTAGCATCATTGCGAGGGGATTAGATGTCCCCCCTCTACCAGCTGAGCTACGGAAGGGACAGCACCCTTCTCAGGAGTGGAGCAGTTGTGTCCATGATGCCTGGACCCTGCAGCTGCAGGACAGACAGCTATGCCACGGAGGCTCACCTGATAGGCAATCAATGCTTTTAATCCTCACGAATCACCAAGATCCAGTCAGGGCTGAGCACGTATGTAGTCTTTTATGGTTGACTCCCAATGTCCATACAACCTCACTCCCCCCCTCCACCCCGTGGCACTGGAGATGGAACGCAGGGGCATTCTACCTCTGAGCTACACTCCCAGCCCTATTTTATTTTTTATTTGGAAACAGGGTCTCGCTAAGTTGCTGAGGCTGGCCTCGAATCTGCGACCTTCCTGTCTTAGCCTCCCGTGTGCACCACTGCACCCAGCTATAACCTATAAGGTAGAAGGCAGCACACCATGATTGGCCTCAGGCCTACCCATTGTCTAAACTCTAAGGGGAATCTCTGGCCAATGACTTGCTTTTCCTGCACACACACCATGTTTCCCTCTGGGACATAAAGTGTTCTTTATAAATGCTAAGGAGAAGCCAGGTGTGGTGGCGCACGCTTGTAATCCCAGTACTTGGGAGGCTGAGACAGGAGCATCTGGGTTCGCGGCCAGCCTCAGCTACTTAGTGAGGCCCTCCGCAACTTAGTGAGACCCTGTTTAAAAATAAAGAATAAAAAAAAAATAGGGCTGGGGGTGTAGCTCGGAGGTAGAATGCCCCTGGGTTCGATCCCCATTTCTGAAAAAAAAAATGCTGAGGAGAAATACAAAATTAATGTTATCTATGTAGCTCCTGGACTGCAGAAGAGATCGGCAAGCAAAGAACCCGAGTCCTCACTTATTAGGCTTGTAGACACTCTCATCAGAGCAGTCGTTGGCCAGCTTAGGTAAAGTCGGACAACTGTCTTTCCCTGAAGCCATCGCTGCCTGCAGTGGCGGAATTCTCCGGTAGGACCTCACTAAGCCACTGGTCTCATTCTGACCAAACGGCCACCTCTGATGCAACAATGTCTTGATTCCATAGCAACCCTTAGCAGTTCCATGAGCAGCTAAGAGTGTCAAGCTCCAAGGTGTATGCAGTGTTTTGTTTTTTAAATCTCCCTTCCTGGGAAAAACATACCATGAACAATTAGAAAGTGGGAATGCAGCTGGGCGTGGTGGCGCATGCTTGTAATCCCAGGACTTGGGAGGCTGAGACAGGAGGATCACAGGTTTGCAGCCAGCCTCAGCTACTTAGTGAGGCCCTCCGCAACTTAGTGAGACCCTGTTTCAAAATAAAGAATAAAAATAGGGCTGGGGGTGTAGCTCGGAGGTAGAATCCCCAAGTTCCATCCCCAGTACCAAATAAATAAGTTAAATTAAATTAAAAATGGGAATACTTGGTGGGTGTTGTGGTGCACACCTGTAATCCCAGTACTTGAGAACTTGAGACAGGTGGATCACAGGTTGGAGGCCAGCCTCAGTAACTTAGCAAGACCCTCCACAACCTAGTGAGACCCTATTTCAAAATAAAAAGAGCTGGGGGCATAGTTCAGAAGGTAGAAAGTACCTGGATTCAATCCCCAGTGCCACAGTAAATGAATGAATGAATAAATAAAGCCAGGTGTGGTCACTCAGGTCTGTAATCCCAATACTTGAGAGGCTGAGACAAGAGGATTACAGGTTCAAGACCAGTCTCACCAATTTAGTGAGGCCCTCAGCAACTTAGTGAGAGAGACCATGTTTTGAAATTAAAAAAAAAAAAAGCCGGAATGGTGGCACATGCTTGTAATTTTGTAGTCCTAGTACTTGGGAGGCTGAGACAGGAGGATCGCAGGTTCATGGCCAGCCTCAGCTACTTAGTGAGGCCCTCTGCAGTTTAGTGAGACCCTGTTTCAAAGCAAACAATGAAAAATAGGGCTGGGGATGTAGCTCAGAGATAGAATGCCCTTGGATTCAATCCCCAGTACAAAATAAATAAAAAATAGGAATGCTTGCAGACATATTGCAAATTTAACACAAACATTAGAAAATGTGTTGGACTGCTGGGCATTAGTGGCACAGGCCTGTAATTCCAGTATTTTGGAGGATAAAACAGGATTTCAGATTTAAGGCCATCCAAAGAAATTTAGCAAGACCCTGCTTCAAAACAGGAAAAATAAAATAGGGCTGGGGGTCTACCTCAGAAGTAGAACACCCTGAGTTCAATCCATAATACAATAAATAAGTAAATAAATAAATAGCCGGGCATGGTGGCACATGCCTATAATCCCAATACTTGGGAGGCTGAGACAGGATCGCAGGTACTTGTAATCTCAAGTACTGGGATGACAAGTGTGCGCCACTACGCCCGGTATTATTGCCCTTTAAAAACTCTGTTAAAAACAACAACAAAAATAAACTCTAATGTTGAATAGAAAAAGTCGCAGTATTTACAGGAATGCCTGGCATTTGAATATTATTATCCCGTGCAATGTACTACATCTTTAGAAGCGTGTCTGACAGGGCCGGGGGTGGAGCTCAGTGGTAGAACCCTTGTCCGGCACGTGCCAGGCCCTCTATGTGTGGGGTGGAATTGTTGCTCCTAATTTCACAAACACTCTCCAGTTACCTATTTAAAATATTTTTCTTCCTTTGGCTACAGCAATTTTGTAAAAGAATATTTGAGATTAAAAAAAATTGGGGTGGAGGTGTGGCTCACCTTCATACTTAGCGCGTACAAAGCCCTGGGTTCAATCCCCAGCACCAACTAGTCACCAAGGGTCATTTTTGCATTATTTACAAATAAAAATCAACCAATAACCACTTTCCTCTTCAATCCAACTTTAATGACTGTATTTTTAGGAACTACTGAAAGACTTCAAGTACATTGTAAAGAATAGTTTAATTGCTGAATTACACATTTTTGCTTAAACTCCCAAATTTTTGCTTACTAAGCACGTTTTTGCTTAAGAGATTTTGTAAACTAGAGTTAACCCTTGGAACATCTTAAATAAACTACTTTTACTTTCTTTAATAAAAATGAGTAATTTGAAACTTCATGCAGATGTGACATTTTATAAACCTAACTTCCTTAACGTAAGGTAAAGTCTTAGGCAGGCCACTACTGGGAATTGAAACATGGCGGTACATGGTAACACACAGGTGTGGACTGCATTCAGAATTTGGTTTATGATCACATTAACTAAGAAGTCAACAACAAAGTTAACAACCAGTACTTTGAAAAGCTTCTGACATTTATTTGCTTCTGGACAAACAAGTAAGTGTGAAGAACCTTTAGTATAAATTGTTTTTAGTGCCTATTCTTAAAATTGCTATTAAAAGTTCTTACAAACACAGAAAAACCAAATTTGGATGCATTTGTAACAGCTTAATTTGTGTGTCCCATCTGGATTTTTTAATGGAATGTTTTGAAACCAAAGCATAATTCACCACAAAGATAAAAAAACAAAACCAACTTTTGAGTGGTGTGTTATAATGACCTGGACAAAATTGATTATCAACTAGCAATACTCATAATAATTAGCACATGCAACAGACTGAGAAATTAAATCCTGTGCTGTATACTTAAAGTATTGTGTCAGACATGAGCCATCTTTAAATGTTACTATCAATCGTGTTCATCTCCCCACATATATTAATTTTTATTTAAACAAGAAACACTTCTGTTCTCCGGATTCTCATGTTTCTATCAGTGCAAAGTAAAACAAAACAATCTCAGTAGAAATGGTTTGTTACAATGTTACTTTAAAAGGCTTATTCCTCAAAATGTCCAAAATGTCCTTAAAAGACGTCCAGGTCGTGAGAATGATCGACCTCAATGGCCTCCTCCGCGTCCAGCTTGGCTTCTCCGTGTCCCTCCTGGGACTCGTCGAGGGAGGCCAGGGCCTCATTTGTGTCACTCGCAAAAGTTTCTCGTGATGTATCATCATCTTCTTGAAAATTCAGACTTTTAATGGCTTGTTTCATCTTTTTACCCAATATTTGTGTCCTCCTCTTCCTAGCAGCTTTTTTATTTTCATATTCCTTTTGATTTTCAATGTAGAAAATGTCCTATAATAAAAATGGACAACTTTATTTAAAAATAACTACCATTTATTAAGTTTATTACAAGCTGGGTCTGGTGGCACATGCCTGTAATCCCAGTACTTGGAGGCTGTGACAGGAAGACTACAGGTTCAAGGCCAGCCTCAGCAACTTAACAAGACCCTCAGCAACTTAGTGAGACCCTGTTTCAAAATAAGAAAAAAGGGCTGGGGTATAGCTTGGAAGGAGAATGTCCCTGGGTTCAATCCCCAGTACCAAAAAAAAGTTTATTCCATGAGGATACAAAAGGCCCTCCAGACAACAGCGGAGAAGCCTCAGTGGAGTCAGGGAGCTGATCTAAGGGAAGGGGAAGAATGAAGTTCATTAATGGGATTTCTACCACTGACCATATTTACATATGAGAATAGACCAACGTCAATCTCAGTACTGTGTTGGGGGAGGGGAGGGGGGCACCAAGTTAAAAAAAAAGTTTATTACCAGGCAGTCCCTTTACAATCATTATCTCCATTTCTCACTGTTTTTTTTTTTTTTTTTGTGGTACTGGAGATTCAACGCAGGGGCATTCTACCTCTGAGCTACACCTCCAGCCCTACTTTTATTTTTGAAACAGGTCTCACTAGGTTGCTGTGAGTCTCACTACTTGCTGAGGCTGTCTGCGAACCTGTGCTCCTCCTGTCTCAGCCTCCCAAGTACTACAATTCTCACATTTTAAAGTAATATTAAGCCGGGCGTGGTGGCGCATGCTTGTAATCCCAGTACTTGGGAGGCTGAGACGGAAGGATCGCAGGTTCACGGCCAGCCTCAGCAACTTAGTGAGGCCCTCCATAACTTAGTGAGACCCTGTTTCAAAATAAAAATAAAATAGGGCTGGGGGTGTAGCTCGGAGGTAGAAAGAATACCCCTGGGTTCGATCCCCAGTACCACAAAAAAAAATTGAAAACAACAACAACAACAACAACAACAACGTTTTCTTGCTTCTGAAAGGGAAGCAAAAGAGGAGGCAAGGTTTACAAAAGGCACGCGTGTGACGTGGAATGACACAATGGCATCTGCGGCAGAACAGGTGCCGGAGACGGTAGAGTGAACCTGGAGGCTGAGTGGGCTCGAGAGCGGTACCATCACCTTGATTTGTTCTTCGCTGATGCTAGGAGTGTTTTTCAGGAGATTCAAGAAAACTCCACCTGGTGTTCTTCTTCGACTACCATTCTACAAAAAGGAACAGAAATATTCAATTACATAGGGTCTGTTTGGGTTTTTTTGCAGTACTTGTGTGCGCTAGGCAAGCACTCTATCAATGAATTACACCCCCGCCCCAACTCCAGACACACTTCCAAGAACAGCCACGGTGTCTTTTAATGGAGACACACCTAAAGAGAGAGGAGGAATACCAGATTTCAAGTCCAATCTAATTCTGACTCTTAAAATGACTATTATCTGCCATTTGGTCAAATGAGTAAATACTCTACTAGATGTTAAAATACACTGGAAAGCCTCAATAATTAAAATAGAGTGGTAATGAAATAAAATTAGAATGATCAATGAAACAGAAAATCCAGAAATAAAGCCAAATATATATGAGAAGTTAGTCTATGATATGATAGTATCTCAAACCAGAGAAGAAAAAAATGGACTATGTAATAATCGGTGGTGATGGAGCTACTGAGTAGCCACCCAGTGAAATATTAAGATTCATACTTTCACCCCTCAACCCAGGGGTGCTCTGCCACTCAGCTACATCCCCAGCTCTTCTTAATTTTGAGAAAAGGTCTTATTAAATTGCCCAGCATGGCCTCAAACTTACGATCCTCCTGCCTCAGCCTCCCAAGTAGCTGGGATTACAGGTGTAAGCCACCATGCCCAGCCCAAATTCTTTAAGGTTCCAACAATTTCCCACTAGAGTCATTACTTCTCTGACCTTATATCCTCCTCTCTCTTTCAAGCACTCTAAACCAGCTGCAATGGTCCCTTGCTCATATCAGAAACCAGGAAGAGACTAGGGCAAAAAGAGAGAGAGGGAGAGGAGTCTTCCAAGCACAGGATTAAAGCCTTTCTTTACTTAAAATTTTGTCCCTTATAGCCAACCATGGTGATATACCTATAATCCCAGTATTTGGGAGGCTGAGACAGAAGGACTGCAGGTTCCAGGCCAACCTCAGCAACTCTGTGAGACTCTCAGCAACTTAGCAAGACCCTGTTATAATAAAATAAAATAAAATGGGCTGGAGATGTAGCTTGGAGGTACAACATCCCTGGGTTCAATCCCCAGTACCAAAACAAAAAAAAAAAACTGAACATTTTGTCCAGTATAGATTTCTTGCACTATTATTATTTTTATTGTGTGTGTGTGGTACCAGGGATTGAACCCAGGGGCATTCTACCTCTGAGCTACATCCTCGGCCCTATTTTTTACTCTTATTTTAAAACAGTCTCTCACAAGGTTGTGGAGGCCTCATGAAGTAGCTGAGGCTGGCCGCGAACCCGGATCCTCCTGTCCCAGCCTCCCAAGTGCTGGGATTCCACGCGTGCGCCACCATGCCCGGCTGCAGCACTTCAGTTCTGCCGTGGCTGTCATGCTCCCCGCCCGCTCTCCCGGCAGCGCTTGCTGCTTCACCTTCTTCAACCTGTTTCCGTTTCTGCCCTGACCACTCATTCAACTGCACCGTCCTCCTCGCCTCTACTTCCTCCACCTCCGTTTCATCTATTTCTTTTCCCATGGACATTTTACTCTCCAATACAATTTAAGTTATGTATTCATTCATGAGCTGTTTTCCTCTCAACATAAGCTTCCTGCTCTAGCACAGTGCCCGGCACACAGCAGGGGTCAATAGATAACTGTTCAAAGAAAGAAGACATCAAAGGAAAGCGAAGCTGGGGGCGGTGGCACACACCTGTGATCCCAGTACTTGGGAGGCTGAGACAGGAGGATTGCAGATTGGAGGCTAGCCTTAGCAATTTAGCGAGACCCTCAGCAACTTAGCAAGACCCTGTTTCAAAATAAAAAATAAAATAGGGCTGGGGGGTTGTAGTTCGGAGGTAGAATGCCCCTGGGTTCAATCTCCAGTACCGCAAAATAAATAAATAAAAATAAAAATATCTAAACACATTACAATAATTTATCTAATAAGAAGACCAAGAGACACAAGTTCATTTAAAAAAAAATCACATGCTAAACAATACAGCCACAGAAGCCGTGGAGCAGTCTCACCATTATAAAAAGGCCTCCATTTTGCTCTACTTCGGCAGTTTCCATGAGAAGTTCAATTGCCTTTTTGTTCCCAATTATCTTCACTACTCGGGCTATCAGATCCTTCTTTGGTTCCTGTAACCTGATAAGGAACAAATAAAGTCGAATTAACCTCTTATTTGTTGTTGATGAAATCCACCTTCATTTCCACTGTAGTGCTCAATTAGAATAAAAACCCTAACAGCGTGCTTTTCTACATCTGACAGTTGCCTGGGAATCACTGGCATGGAGACGTCCTGACCTTCGGTCACGGAGGAGACAGTAACCACAGGCTCCCTCTCAGGTCTCATACTCGGCCTCCTCATTTGCCTTCATGGATTATGGCATATTTCAAAATAATTGTGCAAGCCGGGCGTGGTGGCGCACACCTGTAATCCCAGTATTTGGGAGGCCGAGATAGGAGGATCGCAGGTTCAAGATCAGCTTCAACAACTTTGTGAGGCCCATAGAAACTTAGCGAGACCCTATTTCCAAATAAAAATAAAATAAGGATGGGGGTATAACTCGGAGGTAGAATGTCCCTGAGTTCAATCCCCAGCACCCCCCAAAATACAATAAATAAATAACACATGTGCATACACAGCAAAGTGAATGCATGCCTGAACGCAAAAGGTTACGAGTTTACTCCTGTCAGAACAAACCACAAATATACATCATGCTTTCAATAATTATGCCTAAAAGTAGCTTGCCTAATTCCAGAGATGTATGGAGACTATTTATTTTTGGTACTAGAGGTTGAACTCAGAGGCATTCTACTTCTGAGCTACAACCCCAGCTCTATTTTTTTATTTTTTATTTTGAAACAGGGTCTCACTAAGTTGCTAAGGGACTTAAGTTGTTGAGGCTGGCCTCAAACCTGCGATCCTCTTGTCTCATCTTCCCATTAAGTATTGGGATTACAGGAGTGCACCTTCACGCCCAGCTGTATGGGGACTTTAAAATGGACAATATCAAGCTGGGTGCAGTGGCACATACTATAATCCCAATTACTCTGCAGGCTGAGGCAGGAGGATTGCAAGTTTGAGGCCAGTCGGGGCAACTTAGTGAAACCCTGTCTCAAAATTTCAAAATTGCTGGGGATGTAGCTCAGTGGTAGAGTGCTTACCTATTACGCATGAGGCCCTGGGTTCAATTCCCAGTATCACATACAAAAACACTGACCTTGTGAAAAATACATAAATTGTAAATTTACAATCTACTAAGCAATTCTACTTCTAGGTTTTACCCAAAAGAAATGAAAACATACGTTCATAATAGCATTATTCATAATAGACCAAAAGTGGACTATCCATCCAATATCCATATTCAATTTGGACATATACAAATCTAAAAGTAATCAGGTATTGATTCCTGCTGTAGCGTGGATCAATCTCAAAAACACCAAGCGAAAGAAGCCAGGAGCAAGATCACATAATCTACGGTTCCATTTGTCCAAAAAGGCACATTTGTATAGACAGAAAGTAGATTAGTTGTCTTGAGACAGGGATTAACTATATACAAACATACAGACACGAAGGATCTTACTGGGTGATGGACACATCTTAAAAGGGATGGTTGAGCTGGGCATGGTGGTGCACGCCTATAATCCCAGTGCTTGGGAGGCTGAGACAGGAGGATTGCAGGATTGCAGGTTCGAGGATGGCCTCTGCAAGTAGTAAGAATCTCACCAACCTAGCGAGACCCTATTTCAAAATAGGAAAAAAAAAATAGAGCCAGGTGTGGTGGCACACACTTATAATCCCAGTACTTGGGAGGCTGAGACAGGAGAATCGCAGGTTCAAGGCTACTGCATGATAACTTAGCAAGACCCTGTTTAAAAAATTTAGGGCCCGGCGTGGTGGCGCACGCTTGTAATCCCAGTACTTGGGAGGTGGAGACCGGAGGATCCGGGTTCGTGGCCAGCCTCAGCTACTTAGTGAGGTCCTCGGCAACTTCGTGAGACCCGGTTTCAAAATAAAGTATAAAAAATAGGGCCGGGGGTGTAGCTTGGAGGTAGAATGCCCCTGGATTCAATCCCCAGTTCCGCAAAAAAAAAAAAAAGTGATGGTTGTACAATTTGATATATTTACTAAAAATAATAATACGTGAAAATTGTGACTACTACCATACGTAAAATATTACTCAATAAAGTTATTTTCTTAAGTCATGAAAGCAAACTCAAAAAATACATGAGTTAAAAAGATAGTTTTTAAGTTGGGTGTGTGGTGCACGCCTGTAATCCCAGTACTTGGGAGGCTGAGACAGGGGGATCGCAGGTTTGAGGACAGTCCCAGCAACTTAGCAAGACCCTCAGCAACTTATAGCAAGATTCTGTTTCAAAATAAAAAAGGGCTGGAGGGTAGCTCAGAGACAGAATGCCCCTGGGTTCAATCCCCATTACAAAAAAAAAAAAGAAAGAACATCATCATTAATGTATTTGGTATCTACTTTATTTCCTGTAAATAGAAGATATTTGGCCCAGGGCTCATTCTTAGGTCCAATTTAAATGCTCACCTGAAAGAAATTTCATCAGCTACTTTCTCCTGAGAATCTTCCTCTGTGATCTCATATCGCCCCTTATAATTCATTTCCAGTCTGTCCCCTACTCTGTCTTTGACAGGTCGCTTCCGTTTCAGAAGACCTTGCCCGTTTTCCTCTTCCTTTGACCCCGTTTTCTTGTCACCATGCATATACTCGTCCAGCTCTTTGTCTAATTCTTTCTTATACTCTTGAGATTCCCTCCTAAGTTTCTTAGCGAGCAGATAGTTGTAGGCCTCAGACTGTCTGCTCCTGTCAATGGAGCCCTCCATCCCCAGGATCCCGAGCTCGGTGGCCACTGCGTCCTGGTTCTGCTCCTGCAGCACAGCTCCCCAGATGTTGTTAACCTTCTTCCCGGCAGTAACTGGCGGCTTCTGACTGCTCTGGCCGAACTGAAAAGGCTCTGGTTTGGGAAGCGGGTTAAGACTTTTCTGTCGCTTGCGTTTCCAAAGAGAGCTGTCATCATCTGAATCAGAAAAACTCTCTTCACTGGAATCCGCACTCTTAATAGTCCGATAATGTGACACTGGTGCACATGCTGTGGCCGTACCCTGGAAGGTCCTCACAGCACTGTCCCCACCCAGGACTTTCTGCAAGTGAAAGGCAATACAGTGAATTCCACAACACACTAATTCTACCCACCTTGAGCTATTTTAAAGTAACGGGAGATTCAGCTGAAGCACTATGAAACAGTTCTGAAAGCAAGCCAGTCCCTACTTTTCTGAAGTTCTACATGAAATCTGCCTGTTTTAAAGTCACAAATTCTTATTTCTACAGCTAAAGCAACACTTAGGCCTCCTAAAATTTACTGAAGTGTTTAATTCTTTCCTTTCTTCTTCTTTTTGATACTGGGGAAAGAACCCAGGGACATTGTACCTCTGAGCTAAACCCTAGCCCTATTTTATTTTTATTTTGAACAGGGTCTCACTAAGTTGCAGAGGGCCTTACTAAGTCGCCGAGGCTAACTTCAAACCTGTGAACCTCCTATCTCAGCCTCCCAAGTACTGGGATTACAGTTGTGTGCCACCACGTCCAGCTTAATTCCTACCTTTAAGACACTTCAGTCTTTTCAATTACCATCAGAACGTGTGAAAATGACATACACAATAATTTTTACTGGCAATTAAGGCAGAATTTGCTACCTTTCTTTCCAAAGATACCTGTCTTGCATTTAGACACATCAACTTCCTTTACATGGTTCTGTGACTACACTCCTTTTAGTTTAGATGGTGAACTCCCAGTAGGAGGAATCCCCGATAGATTACTTTTAAAACTGAAGATTTCATGTTAACCTTCTATCCTGTCTCAGCCTCCTAAATACTGGGATTAGAGGCATGTACCACCACACTCGGCTCACCTTTACTTTAATTGCCATATGTAAAAACTGTACAAACTTAACCGAGTGTGGCGGTACACACCTGTAATCCCAGTGCTTGGGAGGCTAAGACAGGAGGATAGCAGGTTTGAGGCCAGCCTCAGCAACTTAGCAAGACCCTTGTCTCAAAATGAAAAATAAAGCCGGACATGGTTGCACATGCCTGCAATCCCACTACTTGGATGGCTGAGACAGGAGGTTAGAGGCCAGCCTCAGCAACTTAGCGAGGCCCTCCACAACTTAGTGAGATGCTGTTTCAAAATAAAAAAATAAAATAGGGGTGTAGCTCAGAGGTAGAATGTCCCTGGGTTTAATCCCCAGTACCACAAAAAATATAAATAAAACAAAAAAAGGGCTAGGGGTGTAGCTTGGAGGTAGAATGCCCCTGGGTTCAATCCCTAGTAGTACAAAAGTAAATAAATAAATAAATAAATAAATAAAGAATGAATGAATGAATGAATGAATAGCTGGGGGTGTAGCTCAGAGGTAGAATGCCCCTGGGTTCAATCCCCAGTACCAAAAACAACAACAACAAAACTGTGCAAACTTACGGTGTATAATGTCATGTTTCAATATACGTGTACATTATGTAATGATCAAATCAGGGTAATTATCATATCTACCACCTCAAGCATTTATCCTTTCTTTGTGGTGAAACATTCAAAATCCTCTCCTCTAGCTATTTTTCCCTCCTTGTTACTGGGGTTTGAACCCAGGGCCTCACACAAGCTAGGCAAGTGCTCTATCACATGACTACAACCCCAGCCCCTTTTCATTTTGCCAGGGGCTGGCTAAGGTGCCCAGGCTGGCCTTCAGCTTGCAATCCTCCTGCCTCAGCCTCCTGAGTAGCTGAAATTACAGGCACACACCACCACACCTGACGACTTCATGCATTTTCAAAATAAGACATTCCTGTCAACTACAGTCACTCTTCAGCACAACAAAACACATGAACTTATTTCTCCTAACTCTAACTTTGTACTCGACCTCTGTTTTTTCGTACTAACAAGCTAAACCAAGTATTTGTCGATCTCCTGTTCTATGCTAGAAATAGGAACGGGGGTGGTTTAACTCCGTAAGAGGACAGTCTTCCTACCTTCCAATAACATCGGCAGCTAACATTCCTGGGGCAAAACTGTGTGCAGTGTGCTCCATCGAACCCTTCCAACAGCCGTACAGGCGGTGTGTCCTGACTATTCTACAGATGGGGCCGCCAAAGCAGTGACGCTAAACAGGTCAGACGGTGGAGGGACCAGGGTTTACGGTCCTGGGGAGGGAACCCAGGGGGATGGAACCCAGGGGCATTCTACCTCGGAGCTACACCCCCCAGCCCCATTTTTATTTATTTAGCAGTACTGGGGATTGAACCCAGGGGCATTCTACCTCCAAGCTACACCCCAGCCCTATTTTTAATTTTATTTATTTAGCGGTACTGGGGATTAAACCCAGGGGCATTCTACCTCCAAGCTACACCCCCAGCCCTAT
>PVJS01019216.1:0-17227 GCA_004027185.1 Glis glis | reverse complement strand
CTTAATTTCTCACTTTGAAACAGAGTCTCGCTAAATTGCCAAGGCTGGCCTCCAACCAGCGATCCTCCCGTCTCAGCCTCTCAAGTCCTGGGATTCACAGGCGTGCACCACCACGCCCGGCAAAAGACCAGAATTTGAACGCGGGCAGCCTGGCCCCCGATCTCCAGCACGGAGGCTCAAAACAGATTCCCATTTAGAGAACTGGGAAACTACAACAAAACCCAGTGCCCCGGTCCCGCACGACAGAGCTAGGTCGGGTGGGAGAGGAGGACCAGGCCCCCGCGCGAGCGATGAACTTCGCTCCCGGGCCTCAGTTTCCCCACCTGCTCCGGATGAAAATAAGCACCCGGAGCAGCGCTGGGCTTTTGTCCCCAGGTTCCACGTTATTGGCAAAAAGCCGCCGTTCCAAAGCGACCCGGCGGCACCGGAGCGGGGAAGCCGGTCCCGCCTGGACACCGCACAGCAGAGCGCCGCGGCGGGGGAGCCTGCATCGCCCGGGAGGCCCCCGGCGGCCCCCCGCCCCGCCACTCACCGGGCCCTGCAGCGGCCTGTCGCTGGGCGCCACCGTCATGTCGGAATCCGAGTCGGAAAGCTGCCCGTCTTCCATGTCCACGGCCTCCAGCGCCATCTTCCCGCGGCGGCGGGCGGGCTGGCGGGCGGGGGGAGGGCACTTCCGGCGGTGGCAGACCACTTCCGGCGGCGGCGGCGGCGCTGGGCCGGCGGGGGGAGAGCACTTCCGGTGGCGGCCGCGGCGCTGGGCGGATGAGGGGGAGAGCACTTCCGGTAGCGACGGCGGCTGGTGGGCGGGCGGGGCTCGGGCGCCCCCTGGCGGCGGCGGGCGGCGCGTCCGGCTGCGGGACGGCCTCGCAGGGGGTCCAACTTCCTGCAGCGGATGAGTCCCCTGGAGGCCTCACTAAGTAGCTGAGGCTGGCCGCGAACCTGGATCCTCCGGTCTCAGCCTCCCAAGTACTGGGATGACAAGCCTGCGCCACCACGCCCGGCTTTCTCCATTTATTTAGATTTAACTTCATTTCTTGCAGCAATATTATATAGTTTTTTGGGTTTTTTTGCGGCACTAGGGATGGGACCCAGGGGCATTCTACCTCTGAGCTACACCCCCAGCTCTATTTTTTATTCTTTATTTTGAAACAGGGTCTCACTTAGTTGCGAAGGCCTCACTAAGTAGCTGAGGCTGGCCGCGAACCCTGATCCTCCAGTCTCAGCCTCCCAAGTACTGGGATTACAAGCGTGCGCCACCACGCCCGGCTGTTACATAGTTTTAATATAGTTGGGTGCCTTTTGTTCTAGTTATTCCCAAGTATTTTATTTTTCAAATTACCTTTAAATTATATCCCCTTTATTGAAGTATAATTTACAAAATTTACAAACTTTATCACTGAAATTTGTGTGTGCATGTGTGGGTGTGTGGTACTGGGGATTGAACCAGAGGTGTTCTACCACTGAGCTACACCCCCAGCCCCTTTTTTATTTTATATTTTGAAACAGGGTCTCGCTGAGTTGCTGAGGCCTTGAACTTGTGATCTTCCTGTCTCAGCCTCCCAAATACTGGGATTATAGGCACGTGCCACTGCGCCTAGCTCTGCTGAGTTTTGACAAATGAATAAAGCATATATTCACCACCCCAGTTGTGATAAAGAACACTTCTCTTACACCAAAAAGTCCCTGCCTGTTCCTTTGTCACCAGTCTCTCCCAGCCACCACTGATATGCTTTCTGTCACCGTAGATGACATAGTGTATCATAGATGTAAAATCCAGCATATCATATACATAAAATTACTCGGTATATAGTCTTTTGTATTTGGCTTCTTTCACTTAGTATAATGGTTTTGAGATTTATCTATGATTTTATGAGAAATGACAGAAGAGTTTCCAAAGCGCTTGTACCATTTTCTATCTAATCAGCATGAGTGATTTTCAGTGGATTCACATCCTACCCAGCACTTGGTTTTGCCAATCTTTTAAATGATAGTCATTTGTATTAGTTAGGATTCCCCAGGGAAACAAAACCAATAGGATATATTTAGAGAGAGATTTATTCTATGCAGGGATTCATTATGAGAATTGACTCACATGAGGATGGAGACTGAAGGTTCCCACAGTCTGCCCGTCTGCAAGCTGCAGACTGAGGACACTCAGTTGTATGGGTTTAGTTTGACCCCAGAACATCTCTCGGGCTTCCCGTTGGCCGTGAGATCTCTCTCTCTCTCATACCCTCCTACCGGACACCATCTGCCATGGGATACAACCCAGGGAGCTCTTGCCAGAGCTAAGCCCCTGCAGGCGCTGTCACAGAAGAAGGGTCGATTCCTCAAGTCAGGATTTGTGGGTTGATCTTGACTTACATGACAGAAAAGAATTTCAGCATGCGCCAGTCACAGACACAGACAGAGGCTTCTTTAGGAAAGTAAGAAATACACATTCAAGAGAGAATGCAGAGCTGGGTATGGTGGTGCATGGTTGTAATCCCAGTACTTGGGAGGCTGAGACAGGAGGATTGCAGGTTTGGGGACAGCCTCAGCAACTTAGCAAGGCTCTCAGTGACTTAGCGAGACTTTGTTTCCAAATAAAGAATAAAATAGAGCTGGGGGTGTAGCTCAGAAGGGAATGACCCCCCAAAAGTAGGGCTCTTCTTTTATAGGGGGCTTTCATGAGGGGTGAGCAAGTAGTGAGCAGGTGAGGGGGGCTAGCATGCTTCTCTTGATTTACTGGACCTTTTAAGAATTTAGGTTCAGCGTGGTGGCGCACCCTTGTAATCCCAGTACTTGGGAGGCTGAGACAGGAGGATCTCAGGTTTGTGGCCAGCCTCAGCTACTTAGTGATGCCCTCCACAACTTAGTGAAGACCCTGTTTCAAAATAAAGAATAAAAAATAGTGCTGGGGGTGTAGCCTGGAGGTAGAATGTCCTGGGTTCAATCCCTGGTATCACTGGGAAAAAAAATCTAGAAGCTTTATGAACCTTAACTTCACATTCAGGGTCTGTTCTTTCTTAAGCAAAGTCCTCAATAGGCCCACACTTTTAATCATAATGGCCTGTCTTCACACCTGAACTTCCTGGGATGCTTGGCAAACAAAAAAATCCCCAAAGGAAGTCTCACTGTTTGTCAAGTCCAGGTATCACCCAGCACCCACCAAAGAAATGGCAAGTACCTGAGGATTTAGAGAAAGAAGACCAGCCGCTCCCTGTCACCCCAGCCCTGCCATGCATCCCTAGCCACCCTCTCTCAGGGTCCCCTATAATAGAAGAATTGTAAAGACCTCACACACTCATTTTTTTTTTTTTTTTGCGGTACCGGGGATTGAACCCAGGGGCGTTCTACCTCTGAGCTACACCCCTGGCCCTATTTTTTATACTTTATTTTGAAACCGGGTCTCACGAAGTTGCCGAGGGCCTCACTAAGTAGCTGAGGCTGGCCGCGAACCTGGATCCTCCGGTCTCAGCCTCCCAAGTACTGGGATGACAAGCGTGCGTCACCACGCCTGGCATTCCTCACACACTCTTGAGGTGACCCGTGTTCTCCCTTGAACACGTATCCCCACTTTCCCTAAATAAAACCTCTGTCTTTCTCTCTGACTGGCGCATGCTGAAATCCTTTTCTGCCACGGAAGCCACGGACCCCAAGGTCCTCAGGTGACTTTCCCTTCCCCAAACCTGGGAACTCCTCAGAACTCTCCATGGAATGATCGTGTTTTCTGTGACAGGCTGGCCTCGAACTTGTGATCCTCCTGCCTCAACCTCCAGACTAGCTGAGGTTACAGGTGTGAGCCACCACTCCCGGCTTCTGTTCATTCTTGAAAAGCTGGTTCTGAACTTAAGGATCATTCACTAGTGAAAGGCCTGGAGGCCTGTCCTGGAAGCTCACTTAAGAACTTTGCTATTTAAGGAATTTCTATCTGGGTGTGTTCAGGCCTTAGTTAATAGGCGTTAGCACCTCTGTTTTTTTTGGTCTGGGATCAAACGTGGGATTTGTGTGTGCTAGGCAAGCACTCTACCACTGAACTATAGTTCCAACTCCTATATATCTCATTTGATGAAGTCTGTTCAAATTTTTTGTTCATTTTTTAAAAGTCAGGTTCTAGCTGGGCGTGGTGGCGCACGCTTGTAATCCCAGTACTTTGGGAGGCGGAGACTGGAGGATCCAGGTTCGCGGCCAGCCTCAGCTCTCTCTCTCTCTCTCTCCCTGTCTTTCTCTCTCTCTACCTAGTGAGGCCCTCCGCAACTTCGTGAGACCCGGTTTCAAAATAAAGTATGAAAAAATAGGGCCAGGGGTGTAGCACGGAGTTAGAATGCCCCTGGGTTCAATCCCCAGTACCGCAAAAAAAAAAAAAAAAAAAAGTCAGGTTCTTTCTTTTCATTGAATTGTAAGCATTACTTCTATGTTCTGGAGAGAAGGAGCCTTTTACTAGATATATTATTGTTATTGTATTCGATATATGATATTTTCTCACTGTGAGTCATTGTTTCATATTCTTGACAGTATCCTTTGAGAAGTAAAAGGCTTTACTATTAATAAAGTCCAATTTAAGCCGGGCATGGTGGCGCATGCTTGTAATCCCAGTACTTGGGAGGCTGAGACAGGAGGATCTGGGATCGCGGTCAGCCTCAGCTACTTAGTGAGGCCCTCCACAACTTAGTGAGATCCTGTTTCAACATAAAGAATAAAAAACAGGGCTGGGGGTGTAGCTTGGAGGTAGAATGCCTCTGGGTTCAATCCCCAGTACCTCAAAAAAAAAAAAAAAGTCCAATGATTCACGCTTTTTGTGTCCTAAGAACACTGAATAACCTAGTGGTTGTCAACTGCAGGCCTTTTGTCCCCAGGGCAGGCGACATTGGGCAATGTCTGTAGATGTTTTTAGCTGTTACAACTTGGAGATGCTACTGATACTGTAACAAGAATTTAGAGGCTGCTTTTGCTAAAAACACTGACCCTTCACTCAGGCCTGCAAATGTAAAAATCTCCGCACCTCTGCCTCCATTTTGCATCTGTCTCCTTTGCTCTGAGTCAGCTGCCTTGGGTTCCCTGTGCAATAGGTCTGATCGATAAACATCTGATGAGTTAAAGCCACCCCCCAGGCAACAGAAACTTTCTTACTGTCCCTGACAAGGCCCGGCTTGACCAATCCTGAGATAATGATTAACTTGATCACAGTTTGACCAAACCTTTTTATTTTATTTATTATTTTTTGGTACTGGGGATTGAACCCAGGGGCATTCTACCTCTGTACTACACCCTCAGTCCTACTTCATTTTTATTTTGAAACAGGGTCTCCCTAGGTTGATGAGAGTCTCACTACTTGCTGAGGCTGTCCTGGAACCTGAGCTGGGATTACAAGCATGTGCCCTTAGCTTAATTTTTTGGAGGGGGGTCTTTTTGGAACTGGGGACCCAACTCAGGGCAGTGTGCTTGCAAGGCAAGCGCTTTGCCACTGAGCTGCATCCCAGCCCCATTCTGAGTTTTTGAGACTCTTGTGGTATCCTGAGTGGTGGAAGTTTCACCAGTTTAACGCTGCCGTGGAGTAAGTAGATTTGTTCAGCCCACGCCCCTCTGCCTCCTGACCAGCTATCTAAAAGAGACAGCTAAGCCAGAGACAGGAGGATTGGAGGTTCAAGGCCAGACTCAGCAACTTAGCGAGGCTCTAGTGAGACCCTGTTTCAAACTAAAAAAATAAAACAGGACTGAGTCTGTAGCTCAGAGGTAGAATACCCCTGGGTTCAATCCCCAGTCACACACACACACACAGCTCAGGCAGGAGAATGTTTAGAAGGAAATGCAATACTTGAATATTTTTCATATATTAGGAAACTTGATTTATAATTTACCAAAGCAACGAAAACAACCCTCTCCCACCCTCCGACTAGAAAACTTTCCGGGCTACTCCAGGCACCAGCGACGTCACCATCACGCACGCTCGTTAGAAATGCCATTCCTCAGATCTCAATGCAGACCCAGACTCACGGATTTTTTTTATGCGGGGGCGTGCCGGTGGGTGTGGCCGGCCCTGCCCAATGGTCTCCCCGGGACGCGGGGCGTGGCGTGACGTGTGGGCGTGGCACGAGGGTGGGCGGGCCGGCCCTGCCCAATGGGTTCCCTGGGATGCGGAGTGGGGCGTGGCGTGCTGATGGGCGTGACGTGCTGGTGGGCGTGAAGTGTGATGGGCGTGGTGTGCGGGTGGGTGGGCCGGCCCTGCCCAATGGGCTTCCCGGGACGCGGGGAGGGGCGTGGCGTGCTAATGGGCGTGGCTGCTGGGGGCGTGCGGGTGGGCGGGCCGGCCCTGCCCAATGGGCTCCCCGGGACGCAGGGAGGGGTGTGGCGTGCTGATGGGCGTGGCGTGTGGGTGGGCGGGCCGGCCCTGCCCAATGGGCTCCCCGGGACGCAGGGAGGGGCGTGGCGTGATGATGGGCGTGGCGTGCGGGTGGGCGGGCCGGCCCTGCCCAATGGGCTCCCCGGGACGCGGGGCGGGGCTCTATTTCACCGCTCCCCCGGGCTGCGGGCGCGTCACGTGTGCAGGGCTCAGTATGTGGCGTTGGGCGGGCGCGCTGTGTGTGCACGCTGCAAAGACTAGCAATCCCCTAGGACTTTGGAACAGGCCTGCCGCCTCCATGTCCACTCTGCTGATCCAGCAGCCCCAGTATGCTTGGCTGAAAGAGCTGGGGCTCCGCGAGGAAAACGAGGGCGTGTATAATGGAAGCTGGGGCGGCAGGGGAGAGGTATGCGGCCCCGGGAAATCTCTGCAGCCCGCCGGGGTTTGCTCGGGAGGCCGGGCGGGAACTGCCATCCCCGACTCCCCCGCAGGCCCTGCAGGCAGTTGTACTGGATGAGAACTTTTCAGGCTCCATAACGGTTTTCTCAGGCAGAGTGCCTTTAAAAGAAAAAAAAAAACCCAAAAACAAAAACCCAAACCTTAGATGTGAGGTCCTTCTATGCTATGAAGAATCGATGTCATTTTGGAGCTGGTGCTGGGGGCTAAACTTCCCACGCATACTTAAAACCGTTTGGCAGAGTCTTGCTGGGGTCTGTAGTTGAGAAACACACTTTGCGAGCAATTGATCTTAATTATGAGCTCGCCTGTAGCTCTTAAAATGGGACCTGCTCCGCAAGTCACACTCTACAGTGTAGTTTTGTGTTTCCTCTTTTCTGAAATCCTTTGGAGTTTGCAATCTCTTGTTAGAATCCTTTGAACTTCTTTGAGGACGGGATTTTCAGCGTTTCTCTGTTGCCCAGAGCTTAGCAGTATGCCCAGCACCCAGTTACTGTTAGTAAGATGTTTTATAGGAATGCAATGGAAAGGTAAGGTTAGTATCCCCCTACCCCCGTTTTTTTTAAGAGAGAGGCACACGACATGGAGCTTTTATCGGAAAGTGTTATGTAACATTGACACGTTGACTATTAAATACTGAACCTGCATTTTAGAAGAAACCTCTTTTTGGTTTGTCTGTGGCTGTAGGGGACGCAGGTGATTTATTTATTTTTGTACTGGGAATGGATCCCAGGGGCATCTACCTTTTAGCTACACCTCCAGCCTTTTTTATTTTTTGTTTTTGAAATGGTCTGGCTAGGTTGCTGAGTGTTTTCCTACATTTTTTTTTTTTTTTTGGCGATACTGGGGATTGAACCCAGAGGCATTTTACCTCCAAGCTACACCCCCAGCCTTATTTTTTATTCTTTATTTTGAAACAAGGTCTCACTAAGTTGCGGAGGGCCTCACTAAGTAGCTGAGGCTGGCTGCGAACTTGAGATCCTCTTGTCTCAGCCTCCCAAGTACTGGGATTACAAACGTGCGCCACCACGCTTGTAATTCCTACATTGCTTGTCTTCCTACATTGTTGAGGCTGCTCTGGAACCTACGATCCTCCGTTTTACCTCCCAAGTACTGGGATTAAAGGTGTGCACCACCACACCCAGTGAGATGATTTTAATTGTTCCCCTAACTCCCTTGCAATTTCATTCTGGGTTTTTTTTTGTGGTATCTGATCATTAGGCTTTTTGATAAAATACCCTAACTCTAACCCTCTCCTGAAGTCCTTTTCTTTCTTTCTTTCTTTTTTTTTTTTTTTGCGGTACCGGGGATTGAGCCCAGGGGAGTTCTACCTCTGAGCTACATCCCCGGCCCTATTTTTTATCCTTTATTTTGAAACCGGGTCTCACGAAGTTGCGGAGGGCCTCACTAAGTAGCTGAGGCTGGCTGCGAACCCAGATCCTCCGGTCTCCGCCTCCCAAGTACTGGGATTACAAGCGTGCGCCACCACGCCCGGCCTATGTCTTTTTTTTTTTTTTTTTTTTGGTCTGTGTTTCTTCCCCCTAGTCTGTTCCCTGATTTTTGGGAGGGATTATGATTTCTGTGACTAATGGTCATTTTTTGTTGTCATTTTAAGGTTATTACGACATACTGTCCTGCTAACAATGAGCCAATAGCAAGAGTCCGACAGGTAAGGTTTTAAAATTCAAACTGCTCATAGGAAGTTTGTGCAAAAAAAATATTTTTAATATGCCGTAATTTATTTCAAATGTATATATCAGCATAATTTTCATGGTTTGTGCAAAATTTCTTTTGAGGTAAAACCTATTAAGCAGGCCAAGATTAATATAAAAGTACAAATATAAAGAATAATGTGCTTCTTTTTCATTCCACATTAAAAAATGTGTGGGAGAGACTTCTCCTCTCTTTGGTTGGGTATGGAATGCCCCGGAAGAGCTGAACCACGGAGAGGACTAGGAAGGCGTGTCATTCAATGCAGTGCTTCTGAGTCCCTTGGGGGTTTTGTTAAAATGAAGTTTCCGATTCCTTAAGTCTGGGTTGGAGCCTGGGGTTTTGCTTTGCTCTCTCTCCCTCCCTCCCTCCCTTCCTTCTTTCCTTCCTTCCTACTGGGGGTTGAACCCAGAGGCGTTCTACCTCCAAGCAATACCCCCCAGCCCTTTTTATTTTTTATTTTGAAACAGGGACTCGCTAAATTGCTGAGACCCGCAATCCTTCTGTCTCAGCCTTCCAAGTACTGTGATTACAGGCACGTGCCACCATGCCTGGTTTTGCATTTCTTTTTTTTTTTTTTTTTTGCTGTACCGGGGATTGAACCCAGGGACATTCTACCTCCGGGCTATTTTTTATCCTTTATTTTGAAACAGGGTTTCACTAAGTTTCGGAGGGCCTCACTAAGTAGCTGAGGCTGGCTGCGAACCCGGATCCTCCGGTCTCAGCCTCCCAAGTACTGGGATTACAATGCAGGTCAGATGTTGTTCCTAGGTGAAGCCAGGGGACCTTTGGAAGAGCAAGGTTTTAAAACACAGCTGGATTTCACCCTGTCTTCCATAGATCTGGCGAGGTTTTGGAAGCTTAGACCGTGGGAATCGTTCTCAACCATATATCTTAGGGACACCCAGAGATTTTCCCATTTCCTTCCCCCAAAATGTCTGTGTGTTCTTTTTTTTTTGTGGTACCGGGGATTGAACCCAGGGGCGTTTTACCTCCGAGCTACACCCCCGGCCCTATTTTTAATCCTTTATTTTGAAACTGGGTCTCACTAAGTTGCGGAGGCCTCACTAAGTAGCTGAGGCTGGCTGCAAACCCAGATCCTCCGGTCTCTGCCTCCCAAGTACTGGGATTACAAGCATGCGCCACCACGCCCAGCTGTCTGTGTGTTCTTAAAGGAGGTCATCCATTGCTTCCCTTTACTGTTCTCCTTCTCTCCCCCTGGTTCTTAATTTAGGCCAGTGTGGCCGACTATGAAGAAACTGTAAAGAAAGCAAGAGAAGCTTGGAAAGTCTGGGCGGATGTAAGTATGGCCTTCATGTTCTAAAGCACAGAAGAAATCACCTGTCATAACCGTGATGAGGTAAAACAACATCTGATAAGCTGGTCAGTGCGTCTTGCTGGAACGTGCTCCTTGGGGGCTGTGATGATAACATGTGAGCTCCTGGGAGCTGTGATTGATTCCTTTGCTGTATTCCTAGGAGAGTGCTTTTCGTATTTGGATTGAACCCAGAGGCATTCTGCCTCTGAGCTATACCCCCAGCCCTCCCTCTCTCTCTCTCCCTGTATCTTTGTATCCCTGTATCCCTATATCCCTATATCCCTGTATCCCTGTATCCCTGTATCCGTCTATCTCTTTCTATTTATCTATCTATTTTTTTGAGACAGGGTCTTAAGTTTCTGAGGGTCTTCCTAAGTGGCTGAGTTTTTTTGAGACAGGGTCTTAAGTTTCTGAGGGTCTTGCTAAGTGGCTGAGTCTGACCTCAAACCTGAGATCCTCCTGTCTCAGCCTCCCAAGTACTGGGATTACAGGCTAGCGCCACCATGCTCATCGGTACTTTTTTTTTTGGCGGTACTGGGGATTGAACCCAGGGGCATTCTGCCTCCGAGTTATACCACCAACCCTCAGCCTCACTAAGTTGCTGAGGCTGGCTGCAAACCTGCGATTCTCCTGTCTCAGCCTCCCAAGTACTGGGATTACAAGCGTGCGCCACCATGCCCGGCTTATTGGCTATTCTTATCTCTTCTTTTGTGTGATTTTCTATTGTCTATTTTCTATTTTCTATTGTCTATTCAGTTTCCCATTTCTTTTTTTTTTTTTTGCGGTACTGGGGATTGAACCCAGGGACGTTCTACCTCCGCACTACACCCCCGGCCCTATTTTTTATACCTTATTTTGAAGCCAGGTCTCACAAAGTTGCGGAGGGCCTCACTAAGTAGCGCGCGAGAGAGAGAAACAGGGAGAGAGAGAGAGACAGAGAGAGAGAGAGAGAGCTGAGGCTGGCCGCGAACCCGGATCCTCTGGTCTCCGCCTCCCAAAGTACTGGGATTACAAGCATGCGCCACCACGCCTGGCCTAGTTTCCCATTTCTTGATTGGTTTTTTTTTTTTTTTTTTAGTGTTGAGTCTTTTAAATACTTTGTATATTCTAGATATTAGTCCTCTATCAAAGGGATAGCTAGCAAAGATCGTCTCCCATTCCATAGGCCTTCTCTTTAGACTCTTGATGATTTCTTTTGATGAGCAAAAGCTTTTTAGTTTAATGCCATCCCATTTATTAATTCTTATTTTAGTTTCCTGAGCTTTGGGGGACTTACTGAGGAAATTTCTACCTGTGCCTATATGTTGGAGTGTTGGACCTATCTCCTCCTCTAGTAACTTCAAAGTCTTTGGGCTAATTTCCAGGTCTTTGATCTGAAAAAGATTAAAAAGAAAAAGATCAATTTCCAGGTCTTTGGTTTGTAAGGATGAGAGGTGAGAGGTAAGGATTTATTTCCATTTTTCTACGAATGGATAACCAGTTTTCCCAACACTATTTGTTGAAAAGGCTGTCTTTTTTCCAATGTATGTTTTTGGCACCTTTGTTGAAAATCATTTGGCTGAGCACTGTTGACTATCCTCAAAGAGTATCTATTGATTAGACAATAGAGACCACACAGAAGATCCAGAGAACTGTTAACTATCTAACTAGGAATAGTTAAGCAGGAGAGATATGTGTTGGTCTGAGGACAGAGGTCATACAAAAGAGCAACCTCCTTGGGGCTTAGCCTTCTCTCAATACTAAAAACAAAAGAGCCGGGCGTGGTGGCGCACGCTTGTAATCCCAGTACTTTGGGAGGCGGAGACCGGAGGATCCGGGTTCGTGGCCAGACTCAGCTCGCTCTCTCTCTCTCTCTCTCTCTCTCTACTTAGTGAGGCCCTCCGCAACTTCGTGAGACCCGGTTTCAAAATAAAGTATAAGAAATAGGGCCGGGGGTATAGCGCAGAGGTAGAGCGCCCCTGCGTTCAATCCCCAGTACCGCAAAAAAAAAAAAAAAAGAGATGTTAAGATCGTGAAAGCATTCTTCATCCCAGCTATATTCCCAGCACCCCCCTTTTTGTGTATGTGGTACTGGGGATTGAGCCCAGGGTCATTCTACCTCTGAGCTACACCCCAGACCTATTTTATTTTTATTTTGAAACAGGGTCTCACTAAGTTGCTGATGGCCTCACTAAGTTGTTGAGGCTGGCCTTGAACATGCTGATACTGAGTTTCAATATCATTTTTTAGCCCTGATGACAATTTGTAATTATTTGTTGCCTTTTTCCTCTCTGTGCCTCCCAGTAGATATTAACTCCAGGAATGCCTTGCCTCTATCTTAGCCCCAGTGTTTAGCCATATCACAATCTAGATGCAATCAAAAGTGTTCTTTGGTGTGATTGTTCTTTGTTCTTTGTTCTATAGCACTTTTCTTTTTGGTATTGGGGATCGAACCCAGGGGTATTCCACCTCTGAGCTATACTCCCAGCCGTTTTTAATTAATTAATTAATTAATTAATTGTACTGTACTGGGGATGGAACCCAGGGACATTCTACCTCCGAGCTACACCTCCACCCCTGTATTTTATTCTTTATTTTTGAAACAGGGTCTCACTAAGTTGCTGAGGGCCTCACTAAGTAGCTGAGGCTGGCTGCGAACCTGCAATCTTCCCAAGGCTCAGCCTCCCAAGTACTGGGATTACAAGTGTGCGCCACCATGCCCAGCTTTTATTTTTTATTTTGAAATGGGTTCTTGCTAGGTTGCTGAGGGTCTCACTAAGTTGCTGAGGCTGGTCTTGAAGTGGCGATCCTCCTGCCTCAGCCTCCTAAGTACTGGGATACCAGGAAGGCGCTAGCATGCCCAGCTCTATAGTGCACATTTAACACTGTTGTAGATGTGAATTTATCCTTTGACTCAGGCACTAAAATTCTGTTGTTTTCCTAGATTCCTGCTCCAAAGCGAGGAGAAATAGTAAGACAGATTGGGGATGCCTTGCGGGAGAAGATCCAAGTCCTGGGAAGCTTGGTAAAGTCTTTTCTGTAACATCTACATAATCCTTTGAGTGAAAAATTAGGCTGTCTTGCCTTTCTGTGTATAAGATTGTGGGTTTTGAGAAAAAAAAAATTATCAATTTCAAAAATCCTTTCTTTAGAGGAAAAATTAAGGAGATGGACAGGAAAAATAAGTTTTCCAGTTTTAAAATCCTTCAGAAAAATAAGCACAGATTTTTAGTTTATTACCTTCACAAAACAGACATAAGATAATCTTTTGCCTCCCTCAATTTAATGTTTAATATTTGAATTCTGTTGGAAAAATCCTGCTTGGCGTTTTGTATTTTCAGGTGTCTTTGGAGATGGGGAAGATCTTAGTGGAGGGTGTGGGAGAAGTTCAAGAGTACGTGGATATTTGTGATTATGCCGTCGGCTTGTCGAGGATGATTGGGGGACCCATCTTACCTTCTGAGAGTAAGCTACCAAGTCGGAGACGCTCAGGGCTTTGTACTCTGATGTAGAGAGCTCTAAAGAATGCTTTGGCTGGGGACACGTTTGCAAAAGAGAATTGGCAAGTTGGCCATAATGTATGCGAAAATATCTTCAGTCTCTCTAAGAGATACAAATTAAAGCAGATGAAAACAGCATTAGAGCAATGCCCCCCTCCCCTCTGCCCCAAGGAACACAGGGCCTCACGCATGACAGGCAAGTGCACTACTGTTGAGCTACAGCTCTATCCTGTTCATTCGTTCTCTCTCTCTCTTCCATTGGGCATTGAACCCAGGGGCATTCTACCTCCAAGCTACACCCCCAGCCTGTTTTATTTTTTTTTTTTAAACAGGGTCTCCCTAGGTTGCTGAGAGTCTCGCTCCATTGCTGAGACGGATCTTGAACCTGTGATCCTCCTGTCTCAGCCTCCCAAGTACTGGGATTACAGATGTGTGCCACCACGCCTGGCTCCATTTTGTTTTCTTTTAAAGATAAAACCAAGCTGGACATGGTAGTGCACACCTGTAATCCTAGTACTTGGGAGGCTGAGACCGGAGGATCGCAAGTTTGAGGGCAGTCTCAGCAACCTAGCGAGACCAGTTCAAAAAGAGAAAATACAAAGAGCCGAGGAGGTAGAATCCCCAGCCCTTTTTATTATTAAATTTTGAGACAGGGTCTCGCAAAGTTGCCCAGGCTGGCCTTAAATTTGAGATTCTCTTGCCTCAGCTTCCTGAGTAGCTGGGATTATAGTCATTTGCCACCACGCCTGGCCTCAAGGTTGTATTTAGAATATAAACATTACTCTTTGCGTTTTTAATTTTCCCATAGTAAATGTGAAGTTTTTGTAATTCATTCATTCAGCATGAGCCCCCGTGTCCTGAATGTAGAGAGGTTGGGCCGGGGAAGCACAGGCCTGGGCCGCTCCTGTTCTGCCCTGTGTGGTCACAGCTCCGGTTCCCCCTAGTACTGCTCAGATCTGTGCAGGTCCTGTGAGATTCAGAGGCATAGCGAACGGCATTATGGTTTATAATGTAGCATAGCAATAAATACTTCTGTTCTACAGTAAGTCATGTACCCATATCCCACAGCGGTGTGAAGTGATCTAGTCCAAGGCCCCTGGAATTCTCCGTGGTCCGGCATATGCACTTTTGTTCTGAAAATGAAAGATTTCAAGCCGGGCGTGGTGGCGCACGCTTGTAATCCCATACTTGGGAGGCTGAGACCCGAGGATCCGGGTTCGTGGCCAGCCTCAGCTACTTAGTGAGGCCCTCCGCAACTTTGTGAGACCCGGTTTCAAAATAAAGTATAAAAAATAGGGCCGGGGGTGTAGCTTGGACGTAGAACGCCCCTGGGTTCAATCCCCGGTACCGCAAAAAAAAAAAAAAATTTAGATTTTTTTCTTATTAACTTCCTATGCATTAAATTAATGTGCGTGGGCACATTCCTTGCTTGCCCCCTCTCAGGACCTGGCCATGCCCTCATTGAGCAGTGGAACCCCCTGGGCCTGGTTGGCATCATCACCGCATTCAACTTCCCCGTGGCGGTGTACGGCTGGAACAACGCCATCGCCATGATCTCTGGGAACGTCTGCCTGTGGTAAGACCTGCTCGCTGTCCTAGCCAGTAATGGGGAGATGATCAAAGTTGCTGTTTTTATTTACTACTAAAAGTACTTTTAAGCCGGTACGGTGGCACATGTCTGTTATCTCAGTACTTGAGAGGCTGAGACAGGAGGATTGCAGGTTGGAGGCCAGCCTCAGCAACTTTGGGAGACCCTATTTGAAAATAAAAAGGGCCGGGGGTGTAGCTCAGAGGTAGAGCACCTCTAGGTTCAATCCTCAGTACCACCACCACCACCAACAACAAAAAGAAATACTTTCAATATATTGACATGTTTTCTATACTTATTCTTTTAGTCCACATTTTAAGTTACATGTGCTAGTCATGAAGTACTGATTTTTCATTATTGAATTTTCTTTTTCTTTTTTTTGTGGTACCGGGGATTGAACCCAGGGGCGTTTTACCTCTGAGCTACACCCCCGGCCCTATTTTTTATCCTTTATTTTGAAACCGGGTCTCATGAAGTCATGGAGGGCCTCACTAAGTAGCTGAGGCTGGCCGCGAACCCGGATCCTCCGGTCTCCACCTCCCAGGTACTGGGATTACAAGTGTGCGCCACCACGCCCGGCCTTGAATTTTCTTTTTCTATGTATTTATTTTTGTGGCACGGGGGATTGAACCCAGGGGTATCATACCTCTAGGTTATACCCCCAGCCCTTTTTTTAAATTTTTATTTTGAAACAGGCTCTCACTAGGTTGCTGAGAATCTCGCTATGTTGCAGAGGCTGTCCTTGAACCTGCGATCCTCCTATCTCAGCCTCCCAAGTACTGGGATTCCAAGTGTGCACTACCATGCTCGGCTCATTATTGCATATTTTACCGTTGGTGATATGACTTTTTGGTACTGGGGATTGAACTCAGGAGCATTCTACCTCTGAGCCACACCTCCAGCCCTTTTTATTTTTCATTCTGAAACAGGGTCTCTCTAAGTTGCTGAGGCTGGCCTCGAACCTACAGTCCTCCTGTCTCAACCTCCCAAATGCTGGTATTATAGGCATATGCCACTATGTGTGGCTATGACTTAGTTTTTTGATACAGCATTGTCTTTCCCTCCCAGCTCCATTCAATTCTGATACTAACTACCCAGAGTTAGTCTCTTGCTCTGTAGGTTAAGGACTCAATCCTCAGCAAAACTGCTCCCCCTTCAGATGTATTGATCTCTAAATGCTGTCCTGAATTGAACATCCTCAAAGTCTATCTATAAAACAAAGCACTGTGGGAAGTATTAATGACTTGGCTCCATGTTGCCAAAGGAACTCATACTTCCCAACATTTAAGTCTACACAGTGCGATGTGTAGTTGGTAGATTTCTACTTTGTTTGGTTCCCGTAACTGACAGAGGTTAATGGAGAGGTTCATAGGAACCAGTGTGGGAGGCGGGTTCAGAGTTGCTTGGTGCCATTTTTATGTTCATGAAGGTTCTGTAGTCCCGTAGGTCCCAGACACACCACCTGAAGGATCGATTTCTATTTCAGTTACCAGACCCATTCGTTACCTCATTGGACAGAGCTTTTTTCTCAAAGATGTTAGCCTCTGCTTAATAATAAAAGGTATTTATGTTTTCCCTCAAATTAAATTTCTTTTTCTTTTTTCTCTCTTTTTTCTTTTTTTTTTTTTAACCATCTCAAGGAAAGGAGCTCCAACAACTTCCCTCATTAGTGTAGCTGTCACAAAGTAAGTGCGTGTGGCTTTCTTTTTCCTGGGTACGGCATAATCTTGAAAGGGTAATTGATAGGTCCCGAGTTTTCAGTCTGATGAAAAGTGTCATATTTATTTAAACATGGAGTTTGGAGAACCTCTTTCTCCTTCGTCTGTAACCATATTTTTATATCGTTTTGCAGTTTACCCAGCTTGTTCAGAACCGTATCGTTTATCTCTTTGGAAACATGCCAGATATTGACATAAGAGTTGAACTCTTCTGGAAATTTTTTTCATCATCTGGAAAATAAAAACATCTCCAGTGGAGAAGAAATTTAGAAGCTATATTTGATAACAGTTTAGGAGCTATATTTGATAAGAGTTGATCAAGTTAATAGTGAGAATAGATTCCTATTAAGATAATACCTTTGTTGCTTTTGCTTAATAGACTTAAGAAAACAGAAAGGACTAATTATATTAATCCTGTGGTTTATCTAACACTTTTTAAAAGGAATTTCAGTTTTTGGTTAAAAATTACTATTATTATTTTTTTTTGCGGTACCGGGGATTGAACCCAGGGGCGTTCTACCTCCGCGCTACACCCCTGGCCCTATTTTTTATACATTATTTTGAAACCGGGTCTCACGAAGTTGCGGAGGGCCTCACTAGGTAGAGAGAGAGAGAGAGAGAGAGAGAGAGAGAGCG
>PVJS01019215.1:0-33949 GCA_004027185.1 Glis glis | reverse complement strand
ACATATGTTTTCATTAATATGTGCAACCAAGGGAGTAGTGGGGACACACAAGGGACTCCGGTTGATAATGGAGAACCCTCAGTGGGGCAAGGGAAGTGGTACAAGGGAAGGGGGAGGGCAAGAAAGAAGCAAATCAGTGGAATTACTATCATAAACAATATGTACATGTGAGAATATACCAACATCATTCTCGGTACTTCATACGGGTGGAGGGAGGCGGGGGGGGGGGACACTAAGAGCTGTGTGCACGTATGTTAACATCAAATAGATATTCATTGTGATGTAAAACTCCAATACACCAATAAAAGCACATAAAAATAAATAAAATCAAATGAAAAGGAATGAAAATTATCAGATACACTTCTCTTTGTGTGTGTGTGTGTGTGTGTGTTGTGTGTGTAACCCAGCAGCACTCTAACTCTGAGATACACCCCCAGCACTTTTTTTGTTGTTGTTGTTTGTTTAGAAACAGGATCTCTGTAGGTTGCTAAGAGTCTCACTAAGTTGCTAAGCCTGGCCTTGAACCTGTGATCCTCCTGTCTCAGCCTCCCAAGTACTAGGATTACAGGTGTGCGCCACCACACCCACCTCAGATATACTTCTCTTAACTTGAGAAGCACAGCTAACCAGCATTGTTAGAATCTCATAGTGTTTCAATGCACTCCCTTTTTCCCCACCCCAGCCAGGTTCAAATCCCTACTGTGCCCATTTAAAAATGTTTGAATTTAGACAAATAATCAACCTTAATCTGCTTAAGTGTTCCTGATCTTTACAATGAAAATAAGAGTGCTACCTATCTCATGGAGTTATGAAGGACCAAAGCCAGGTGTGGTGATGCACACTGTAATCCCAGTACTTGGGAGGCTGAACCAGGAGAATAGGAGGTTCAAGGTCAGCCTTGGCAACTTAGTGAGATCCTCAACAGTTTAGCAAGACCCTGTTTCAAAGTTGAAATAAAAATTGCTAGGGGTGTAGCTCAAAGGTAGAATGACCCTGAGTTCAATCCCTAGTACAGAAAGGAAAGAAGAAAGGAAAGGAAAGGAGAGGAAAGGAAAGGAAAGGAGAGGAAAGGAAAGGAAAGGAAAGGAAAGGAAAGGAAAGGAAAGGAAAGACCTACCTATGCACCCTTTATAATAGGAGAACTCTTTAAAGATTATACCTTTAAATGTTGGAAACAACTTAATGAAAGAAATTTTAAGTAAATTTTCTAGGAGGGACCTAATATAAGTGGAGCATGTTTGTTTTCAGTTAACAGGACACACGTAGCCCATGCCTCATATTCCCATGCAGGAACTTCTGGCTCAGAAGATGAATTTCGGTCACTAGGAACTGACAGGATGGCCACCAGGGATCTGGTGATAGGAACAGGCTTTTTGTCACAGACTGTAATTGGAATTCTAGAGAATTTCTCTCTTCTTTATCATTATCTCTTCCTGCACTTCACCAAATGCAGGCTTAGGTCCACGGATTTGATTCTTGTGCACCTGAATGTAGCCAACACCTTAGTCCTTTTCTCTAAAGGAATCCCTGAAACTATGGCAGCTTTGTGGTCAAAATATTTTCTCAGTGATATTGAATGCAAACTTCTTTTCTATCTTCACAAAGTGTGCAGGGGTGTGTCCATGGGCACCACCTGCCTCCTGAGTGTCTTCCAGGCCATCACCATCAGCCCCAGGGACTCCAGGTGGGCAGAGCTTAAGGTAAAAGCTCACAAGCACCTGGGCACCACCACTATCCTCTGCTGGGTCATGACAATGATTCTCAATATTAGGGTTCCTCTGGCAATGACTGCCAAATGGAGCAACAAAAATAACACAAATAAGAGAGATTTGGGGGTACTGTTCTGCTGTCCTTCAAAACAAAACCACTCACATATTTTATGTACCAATGGTGTTAATCTGCGATGTACTCTTTGTGGGGCTCATGTTCTGGGCCAGCGCTCCATGGTTTTCATGCTGTACAGGCACAAGCAGCAAATGTGACACCTTCATAAGACCATCTCCCCCAGATCCTCCCCTGAGTCCAGAGCTACCCAAGGCATCCTTCTCCTGGTGAGCACCTTTGTGTCCTTGGATACTCTCTCATCCATCATTCATATTGTTTTGGCTGTTTTAAAGAACCACAGTTTGTGGCTGGTAAACATATCTACACTAATCACTGGATGCTTCCCAATGGTCAGTTCCTACATCCTCTTGATCCGTGACTCTAGAGTATTCAGACTCCACTGTGATTGTACCAGGAAAACCAAATCTCCTGATCTTATAAGATATGTAGCCTGTAATCCCAGTACTTGGGAGGCAGAGGCAGAGACAGGAGGATCTCAGGTTTCAAGCCAGCCTCAGCAATTAGCGAGACCCACAGCAACTTAGTGAGACCCAGTTTCAAAATAAAAATGAAAATGGGTCTGGGGGTGTAGATTGGAGGTAGAATGCCTCTGGGTTCAATCCCCAGTACAAAAAGAGGGGGGAAGAGGAGATGTAAATTGAACATATGTTCACAATGGTCAGTTGTTTATTCAATAATCTCTTTCAAAATATAAACACATTTATGATAATAAAACATCACAAGAGAGTGTTTAGCATAGACTATTGACCTTGTGCTAAAAAATAACCCATAAAACTGGGTGTAGTGGTGCATGCCTGCAAATCTTAGTATTTAGGAGGCTGAATCAGAAGGATCACAGGTTAGAGGCCAGCCTCAGCAACTTAGCAAAGCCCTCAGCAATTTAGTAAGACCCTGTTTCACAATAAAAAAGGGGTGGGGGTACAGGTCAGAGGTAGAACACTGCTGGGTTCAATCCCCAGTACCACGCACACAAAAAAAAATGATTCCAATATGCAGTATGAGTTTTCTTAGAACGTTTTTCTTGATTACCTCTGAAACATCCAGGACACCAGTAAAGTCACAGATTCCTGGATCTGGCCTAATGAGAATGTCTCTATGTATTTCCAACTTTTCCTCATCAAAGCTTCAGGGGTGAGTACAGGGCTCCATGATTCCAGCTGCTCTAAGACTTCTTCAACATGCTAAGCCAGACTGGGTCAGAGAAGCCAAGACTATTCACTGAGACCCAGAAATGTCTAGGTCCTCTGCCCTGTTGTCATTCAACATTCCTCCACGACTGTCCTTGAAGTGTTACTTCTGGGTCAGAGAAATCCCTTTTACAGAAATTTAGGTGGCCCAAAGTTGAAGAAATGTATCTCGTGTAAGGTACATTAAAAAAAAACATTGGATTAAACCAGGCATGGTGGTGCATGCCTATAATCCCAGTATTTGTGAGGCTGAGATCAGAGGATCACAGATTTGAGGCCAGTTTCAACAACTTAGTGAGACCCTATTTCAAAATAAAAAGTACAATAGGGCTGGGGGTGTAGCTCAGAGGTAGAATGCCCTGGGTTCAATCCCCAGTACTAAGAAAAAAAATTCTGGATCAAAGTAGACTTGAGTAGTTCAACCTGAGCTTCTCTACTGTTCTTTCCCTTTTCATGGGTTTTGAACCTTGAACCAGGAGGTGGCCTGGAGACTCCCCATCACATTGCTTTTTAGGGACAAAGTCCTAGGGACACAATGATTTAAAAAATTAAAAATGATTTAAAAAATCATTTTTAATTTATTTTTACACTTTTATTGGTGCATTGTAATTATACATTATAGTGAGGTTCAAATTCATACAAACAAACATGCACACAGGTCTTGATGTGTTTCCCTTGAGGTCTCACCCCGCTACCCACCCTCCCCATATACAATAGTGAAATTGGTAGTGATACCTTCATACATGAACATAGCATAATTAGATTTGTTTCTTTCGTCAGTTCTCCTAAGAAATCTTGGAGGGAGAAAGGTGACATGTGTTCTGATGCTGCTAGTGAAATCCCACTCTTAAAAGAGCCACCTGCTAGCCGGGTGTGGTGGCGCACGCTTGTAATCCCAGTACTTTGGGAGGCGGAGACCTGAGGATCCAGGTTTGTGGCCAGCCTCAGCTCTCTCTCTCTCTCTCTCTCTCTCTCTCTCTCTCTCTCTCTCTACTTAGTGAGGCCCTCTGCAACTTCGTGAGACCCGGTTTCAAAATAAAGTATAAAAATAGGGCCAGGGGTGTAGCGCGGAGGTAGAACGCCCCTGCGTTCAATCCCCGGTACCTCAAAAAAAAAAAAAAAAGAGCCACCTGCTTTTTATTGATTCAGCACAGTTTCCTCCCAAACTGAGAAAAGGAGATGATCAATTAGTGATGCACCATCTTTGCCCTCTCCCTCCAGTGTTTAGTTGTTGTTTTTGTTTTTGTTTTGTTTTGCTCTGCTTTGCTTTGGTACTAGGGAATATGTTGACCCTCAAAAAGCCCTGGATAAAATCTAGGGAGTCCATGAACTTCAGTAGGAAAAAATTAGAGGAAGATTTTCAATAGCTCCTAGCTGGAAGTTTTTGTCTCCCCACAACTGGATGTAGATAACCAAGCACAGCAGTGCCTGCCTTATTATATGATTTTCTCACAAAGAGAAACTAGGCACGCTTGTAATCCCAGTACTTGGGAGGCTGAGACTGGAGGATCCGGGTTCGTGGCCAGCCTCAGCTACTTAGAGAGGCCCTGCACAACTTAGTGAGACCCTGTTTCAAAATAAAGAATAAAAAATAGGACTGGGGGTGGAGCTCAGAGGTAGAATGTCCCTGGGTTCAATCCCCAGTACTGTAAAAAAAAAACAACAAATAAATAAATAAATAAATAGATAAATAAAAAGGACTTTTGTGTGTGTATGTGAAATACCGATGGTTATTAGACCTGATAACAGAACTAATTATTTAATGCACTATTAAAGAAGTATATGTATTATTCTATCACAAATTTCCATGAATGCATTTTGTTTCCTTTGTAGGTCTAAAAAAAAAGAAAAGAAAATTAGCCTGAGGCAATAAGGAAAAATGAAAACACCTGTAAAACCTGCCATTGTTCAGAAAATTTTATTAATATTGAGATAAATTAACCAAACATAATTGTACAGTGACTTTCAATAATGAAATGTGCAAGGTCAAAAGAACAATTCCCTTATCATTTAAATTTTACTTAAAATTGGGGTCAGTCTATAGTTTACTTGTGCTATTGTTAAAGGGTGATAATCTCTCCTAGAAACATAGTGCGGTGATCTCTCATCCTCAGTCCTTGCTTCCAGGGAGAAAGATTTCAAATGGAAAGCATGAGTAGGGGAATTACAAAAGGTTTATTTGGGGAAGTGGGGTACAGTTTATGAGAAGGCCTTGATAAATGGGGTACATTCAGTCCATTTGCGGATGGTGGGATTTATTTACTCTGGAAACCTTCTCCCTGTGTATATACATTTGGGGGAGGAAACTGTCTCTTTTCATGCCACAGCTTAGTTGGACACTTTATCAGAAGTACCTAAGTGAAGGCTGGGGGAGTGGGATCGGTGTCTAAAATGGCAATTTCAGCTGGGTAGTGATTCTCCTTCTCTCTTCTCATGAGGGCTGACTGGACCCTATATCCCATTTCTTTCCCTGCCCTGCTCATCTCTAATCTAACTACCCAACACTATGATAATAGTAGCAGGTATATCATTTAAGCCTGTTACATAATTCATTTAATCCTTTCAATAACTGACTTTGGGACTATTGCTATCTGCATTGTAGGGACACCATCTCTACCTCATGGAATTCAGTGCTAAATGAACTCTATAAAATAAATTGAGTCATTTCCTTTTTCAATACTCTGGACCCATTCATAGGGTACAGTGCTACACTGTCTAAATATTGGAATGAATTCACCAATAAAACAAAATTTCTCCAAGAAAAAAATAATTCCACATTTCCCCAAAGCTGTGAGAGTTTGCAACTAAAATTCTCCCTCAGAGTCAAAATTTGAGACTCAAGAAAGGTCACTATTTAAAAGATACAGAGCCAGGCGTGGTGGTGTACATCTGTAATCTCAGTACTTGGGAGGCTGAAACAGGAGGATCACGAGTTTAAGGCCACCCTCAGCAACTTAGTGAGACCCTGTTTCAAAATAAAAAGGGCCAGTGGTGTAGCTCAGAGGTAAAGTGCCCATGGGTTCAAATCCCTAGTACCACCTAAAAAAAAAAAAAACAAAAGATACAGAGCCACAACCAAAGCCAGGGCCCTTTTGCACAGTTTACCCACATCTCAGTCACTTGCTCACACATGCAGATGATTTCATAGCTTTCTATTGACATAGTGATACACTTATTCCTTCTGTTGACTCAGTGTTTCAGATGATTATGTCTAATTTTCTTTTTTTTTTTTTTTGTGGTACCAGGGATTGAACCCAGGGGCGTTCTACCTCCGTGCTACACCCCCGGCCCTATTTTTTATACTTTATTTTGAAACCGGGTCTCACGAAGTTGTGGAGGGCTTCACTGAGTAGAGAGAGAGAGAGAGACAGGGACAGACAGGGAGAGAGAGAGAGAGCTGAGGCTGGCCGCGAACCCGGATCCTCCGGTCTCCACCTCCCAAAGTACTGGGATTACAAGCATGTGCCACCACACCTGGCTTATGTCTAATTTTCAAAGGATCGTATATGACAGTTTCATAAGCCCCACCTTATTTTACTTTTATTTCCGTTTCTTTTTTTTGGCACTGAGGATTGAACCCAGGAGCACTCTACCACTAAGCTACATCCCCAGCCCTTATTTAATTTATTTATTTATTTATCTATCTATCTATTTGTTTATTTTTATTTTGAGACCTGGTCTTGCTAAGTTTCCCAGGCTCATAAATCCCATTTTAAATACAACTTAAATTTGCAGAATTTAAACAGGCAATGTTATCTATTGATCCCCAGTGTCATTTGGGGGGCCACCATTTGCACACACAGCATGGCCCAAGAGGTGCTATTTCATGGGACAGGGCCGCTCCCTGCCTCAGTCACTTGCAAGTCATCTGTGTATTGAGGTCAAGTCTTTTCCACCATGTTAGGGGGTCTCACTCCCCATCACTGTCCTCAGAGGAGGAAGAGACCAGAAGGTCCTCATAGAGGACACTCCTTGCGGTGCAGGAACCTAGTCCTTCAGACTCCTTTGAGACCTGAGGGCTCTCAGGGGGACTGCAAGTGGGAGCCATGCTGAGCCTGGTGCTGTGGCCGCACTTGTCCCATCTCCTGGAGCCAGTCCCCTGGGGTTCACCTGGAACGTGGCTGGACTGTAGAGGTTGGGAGACAGCACAGTCCTGGGCTGGACTCAGGAAAGGTGAGCAGAGCAGAGGCTGCAGGTCAACACGGGGCTTCCAGGTCGCTGTCTCTGCAATCGCCTTGGGTGCCTGTTTGGGTCCAACTCCACTTATAATTGGGGGAGGCAGAGGAACCTGAACAGCCCCCAGATCAGGTAACAGAGCGCTCACCTGGGGGGTCGGGAAGGAGCTGAGTCTTTTCTTCTTTGGTTGGTTCTGGTAAGTCTGGACAGGAGCCCGGGCAGACTTGTTGCCTGGTGCCTGGATTTTGAGTTTGGAGACCTGGCCACACTTTTGTCTGACTGGTTGTGCACTGAACTTTAGATCCACATTGGGAGATTTGATGTGTTCCTGGGGGTTAAAGGCATGACCCCGGGCAGGTGTCTTCATGGCAGGCTGAGCAACATCACGGGAGAAAAGGCCAGACTTGTTGGCTGTTGGCTTGGAGCTGAAAATAGTGTCCTGGCAGAAGTGATTTGAAGCAGGGTGGGGGCAATCAGGGAAGGCCACCTCGCGTCCTTTGGTTGGTCCACAGGTGCTCATTCCCGGCTTTCTGTTGTAAGACTGTGTAGGGCAGAATGGTCTCATATTGGCTGTCTTGACTGGTGGTAGACCTGCAAGAACAGGTCTAAAGGCAGGTCTCTTCTTGGTTGTTTGGACAGGCAAGGGCCTGGTAGGTTGCTGTGGGAGAGGAAACCTCACATTAGACAACTCACGAGTCAGGATGATCTAACTGCATAAAGAGCTGACATAATAGCCAGGCACAGCAGCACACACCTGCAATCCCAGAACTTGGGAGGCTGACACAGGAGGATCGCAGGTTGGAGGCCAGCCTCAACAACTTAGCAAGGCCTCATTTTAAAAAATAAAAATAAAAATAAAAAGAGCTGGACATGTAGCTCAGAGGTAGAGTGCCCCTAGGTTCAATCCTAATACCATGTGTGTGTGTGCACACACGTGCGCAAACACACACACACACACACACACACACACACACACACACAAAACTGGCATATTCAATCAAAGCTAAATAGAAAATATGTGAAAATAACAAGCAGGTTAGGACAAAGGAATCATAGCAGATTAATGTAATAAACAGGAGGAAAATAATATGTATATTAGGATTTCTTCCAAATCCAGATTTTAAAAAGGGATAGCCCAATATAAAGAGACTGTACATATGAAATGGAATTTCACAGAAAAAAAGATATAAATGGTCATTGTGCAGTTGCAGAGAATTTCACCTCAAGGGTGGTCAAGGGAGCTGGGCGTGGTGGCACACGCTTGTAATCCCAGTACTTGGGAGGCTGAGACAGGAGGATTGCAGGTTTGTTGCCAGCCTCAGCTACTTAGTGAAGCCCTTTGCAACTTAGTGAGACCTATTTCAAAAAAATAAAGAATAAAAAATAGGGCTGGGAGTGTAGCTCAGAGGTAGAATGCCCCTGGGTTCAATCCCCAGTACCACACACAAAAAAGGGTGGTCAGGGGAAAAAAATATAATACTAATCTGATTTTTTTGTTTATTTGATATTTTCCCTATCAGATATTACTATCTTGTCTATCCATTAAAGTTTCATTATATTGTCCCTTGTTAAGATCAAGGGAACAAACAACCCATTTCCCTACACAATGTAGACAGTGTGAATGACAAACATCCTTTTGCAGGGCAATTTGGAAGCTTTAACAAAAATATGAGAGATGTCTTGTCTGAAAAAAGGATTATAGATGGCTTCTCATAAAACATTTCACACATGCACAAAACTGCTTCACTGGCATTTGCTGACCAACTTGCAAAATACAGCATAAAACATTCAAGTAAAGAAATAAACAAGCACATGCCTGTATTTCCTGTACTTGGAAGGCTGAGACAGGAGGATCTCAGGAATTCTACCTCTGAGCTACACCCCAGCCCTATTTTTATGTATTTATTTTTTTTAAACAGGGTTTCACTAAGTTGCTGAGGGTCTTGCTAAGTTGCTGAGGCTGTCCTCGAACCTACAAACCTTCTGTCTTAGCCTCCCTTTATTTTTTATTTATTTATTTTTTATTTATTTATTTTTGCGGCACTGGGGATTGAACTCAGGGGCATTCTACCTCCAAGCTACACCCCCAGCCCTATTTTTTATTCTTCAGTTTTAAACAGCATCTCACCAAGTTGCTGAGGCTGGCCTTGAACCTGCAGTACTCCTGTCTCAGCCTCCCAGGTCTGGAATTTCAGGTATGTGCCACCATGCCCATCTAGCCCAGGTTTTGTTATTTTTTTTTCTTTTTTTTTTGCGGCACTGGGGATTGAACCCAGGGGCATTCTACCTCCGAGCTACATCCCCAGCCCTATTTATTTTGACATAGGATCTCACTGACTTGCGGAGGGCCTCACTAGGTAGCTGAGGCTGGCTGCGAACCTGCGATCCTCCTGTCTCAGCCTCCCAAGTGCTGGGATTACAAGCGCCCGGTTTAAGCCTAGATTTTAACATAATCCCCACACATGGACTTAGAAGTGAAGCGAATCAGGGGACCCAGAAGACAAACAGAGCAGGAAAGCGGGGCCAAACTCACCCTCAGAAAACCACAGGATTCCGTAGGTTCCTGCCAGCGCCCCAGGACCTTCTCCAAGGACCTCTGTGGTAGAGCCATCCTCTGCTGCTCCTCTTGCCTGCAGAACATATCCTGTTAACTGGATGTACTTGACCTTCCCAATCCATACCAGGGAACTGAGAACAATCCTGGAGCTGGGTCCTGGCCCTGATTTGGGGTGGGGGAGGCATCGAAGCCCCTGTAGACTTTGCTTATCTTGTCCTGCACTTCCTCTTATCTCACAAGTCCCCGCTTCCAGGAAGCTCTCCCTATCCTGCTGATATTTCAGCATCCTATTTTGTCTCTTAGACGGTTGTTGCTCTGCCTGTCCTGGGAAGCATTCCAAGCTTTCCCACAGCCCCTTCCCTCTAATGATTCTCAGCACTAAAATGAGCTCTGGGTGTGGGCCCCTGTGGGGTGGATCTCTTGTGTATTTCTTTTGTATTTTGTTGTCTGTGCTTGGAGATGACTGTGCAGGAAGCGTAGAGAGGGAGACACTCTTTCTGTAGGTTCCAAGCCTCAAGAACCTTCCAAAACCTGCAAGATCCTCACCTTTGTCTTTGATCCTGTCCCTCCATTTTGCTAACGGGCCTCAGAGTCTGGAACTGCTGGGGCTTCCTGGGTTTCAGGTTCTCCTTCTCCTTATTTGAGCCCAGGGGCTGGAAGGGAAGGGCCCTACCCCAGCTCTTGATGGGGCACTTTTTGCTTCTTGCAGTGTGCCCAAAGGCACTGCAGTTCTTGCATTTGACCTGTGGGTGGAGGAGGGGCTGGTCAGTGGGTCAGTAGCAATCACAGGCAGCTTTCAAAGGTAATATTAGGAGAGAGAGAGAGAGAGAGAGAGAGTGTCTGTGTGTGTCTGTGTTACTAGAATTGAACTCAGGGGCGTTCTACCACTGAGCTACACCCCCAACCCTATTTTATTTTATTTTATTTTATTATTTTTTTTAAACAGTCTCGCCAAGTTGCTGAGGGCCTTGCTCAGTTGCTGAGGCTAACCTCAAACCTGCAATCCTCTTGTCTCAGCAAGAGTTCTTAAGTATTGGTATTACAGGCATTCACCACCAGAACCCGGAAAGGCAGATTTTTGGAGTGAATCTCGCATTTGGAGTGGGGGACCTAGATCTATGGCCTATTAGTTGAGAGAAATTCAAGATCTCATGGTTCTACCTAGAGCCATTCAAGGAGGAAGGACTTTTGTGTCTAAAGGTGAAGATAGTGAATCAGAGTTCTTTAGTACTGGACAGATGCAAGGCTCGATGTGACAAAAAAAATGGAATGTAGTTGGCCTTCAGAGGTTCCACATGGGCCAGGTGAGTGTGGCACAAACCAGGCCAGCCTTAGATGGGAAAAAACAGTGAGTTAAAGAAAGACACAAAGGGCAGCCAGGCATGGTGGTGCACATCTGTAATCCCAGTACTTGATAGGTTCAAACAGGATTGCAGGGTCAAAGTCAGACTCAGCAACTTAGCGAGACCCTGTTTCAAAATTTAAAAAAATATATAGCCAGGCATGGTGGCGCATGCTTGGAAGCTGAGAGGAGGATCACAGGTTCGCCGCCAGCCTCAGCTACTTAGTGAGGCCCTCTGCAACTGAGTGAGACCCTGTTTCAAAATAAAGAATAAAAAATAGGGCTGGGGGTGTAGCTCAGAGGTAGAATGTCCCTGGGTTCAATCCCCAGTACCGCAAAAAATAAATAAATAAATAATAAAAAAATATGAAGGGCTAGGGTGTAGCTTGGAGGTAGAATGCCCCTGAGCTCAATCGCCAGTAACACACACACACACACACACACACACACACACACACACACACAAAAGAAACAAGGGCCCATGTTTAAAACCCCAAGCCAGGCATGGTGGCACATGTTTGTAATCCCAGTACTTAAGAGACTGAGACAGAAGAATCACAGGTTTAAGACCAGTCTCAGCAATTTAGTGAGACTCTCTGTAACCTAGCAAGACTCTGTTTCAAAACAAAAAATAAAAAGGGATGGGGGTGTAACTCAGGTAGAACACCCCTGGGTTCAATCCCCAATACCACAATACATACATACATACACACATACATACATACATATATACATACATACATCCCCAGTACAACAAAGAAATGAAAAAAAGCACCACTCTGGGATCCATGCAGACCCCTTGGTTCTGGAAAGTTCCAACCCGCCACTTGCCATGGTGTCCTCCTCCTCTGGTGGGGGAGCCCTCAGCCCCACTGGTCCTCGCTGTTGCTTCTTTGGTTTCCTGTCTTTAGCAGGTCTTTGAGGCTGATGATGTATGTAATGAGCTGACATCTGCATCATGTTCTTGGGCTTCTGGTCAGTCGTGCTCATTGACTGATTGTTATATTTCCTAATTATAAGAAAAAGGACACAGAAATATACATAGACACAAGGCAAAAGTTCCCCGTGCCTCTATTTCCCCATGTTCCCATGAAGTCACACTCAAGACAATCTGCTATTCTCAGAACTAATGTCATATTCTATGATCCTCTCCAAATGTCTACCCACTCCCAGACTAAGACACTGCCTGAGAAAACACCACTTGATTTATAGATAGTGAAATTAGACCTGTACCCTTGCATAAATGCATTCTGGGTTCTTCGTTTCCCCCGACACTCTCTCTGAGCTTCAAGCCTCTAACAGTATTAACAATCTATAGATGGGCAGCCAACGACTATTGATTTTTCCCCATATCTCCAGAAAACCAACTATTTTTACAAAACTTCTCTCTTTTCTTTTGTTTTTTTTTTGGGGGGGGAGTTTGTTACTGGGATTGAACCCAAGATCAGTCTAACTCTGAGCTACAGCTCCAGCCCTTTTTATTTTTTTTAACTCTGAAACTAGGTCTCATTAAGTTGCTGAGGGCCTCACTAAGTTGTTGAGGCTAGCCTCAAACCTACAATCCTTCTATCTCAGCCTCCCAAGTACCGAGATTTCAGGCATGCCCCACTGTGCCCAGCTACAAGATAAATTCTTAGAGGAAAAAAAAAATAGTCAGATGCTCTGACAAAGCATTACAAAGCTTTCAACATGTAACCTACTGAGCACTTTGTGATAGTTCACCCAAGAACCCCCCTAACGCCTCATGCCAATTTTCACATGGCACAATTTTCAAAAGCCACAGCAGGAAAAGCAACCAGAGGATACCTGTGCAAGCTAACAATGGGTGCAGATTCACGCCAGGCCATTCACAGATAGAAACCCACGTACACTGTAGTGAGGGACACACAGGAGAAAAGCCTCCAGGCATGTTCAGGCAGAACTTTACAGCCTGCAACTGTGCCTGTGGGGAATCCCTCCAGGCCATACCCACATTGCTCCCTGACATTTGCCCTACCTCTCCTCTTGGTCTCCACATCTTTGTGAGATTATACTGGGCTGGTCCACCGAAGGCTGACATTTTTTATTCGAGACACAGCGGGCTGCTGGGTCCTCTCCTGGCATCAGAGGAAATCTAAGCAGAACTTCCACAGAAGCAATAACGATCCATTTCTCTGTCATCAGATCAATCTGATGAAAAGAAAAGAGAATCAAGATACAGTTTGAGGAAGTTTCTACCAGTGCCTTTATGTTAGAGAGTTTGTCCTATGCTCTCTTCTAGTAATTGCAAAGTTTCCTTTCTAATTTCTAGGCCTTTGATCCATCTTGAGCCAACTCTTGAGAAGGATGAGAGATTGGGATCTAGAATGGCAATCATCAAAAATACAAACAATAATATATGCTGGCAAGGAAGTGGGGAAATAGGAACTTTTATACACTGTTGGTAGGACTGAAAATTAGTATAGCCACTATGAAGATCAGTATGGAAGTTCCTCAAAAGACTAAGAATGGACCCACCACATGACCCATCTATACCACTCCTCAGTATCTTTCTAAAAGAATTATAGTCAGAATACTATAGCGATACATGCATACCCATGTTTATAGCAGCACAATTTGCAATATCCAAGTTATGGAATCAACCTAGATGTCTGTCAGTAGATGTCTGAATGGATAGCAAATAAGTGTCTGAATGGATAGCAAAAATGTGGTATATATACACAATGGAATTTTATTCAACCATTAAGAACAAAAAATTATGTCATTTTGGAGGAAAATGAATAGAACTAGATAATATTATGCTAAGTGAGATCAGCCAGTCTCAGAAAATTAAGGGTTGAATGTTTTCTCTCATATGTGGAAGCTAAAGAGAAAGAGGAAATAAAAGGGACTTTGGATCATTGAGGAGAGAGTCCAATAGAATAGAGGAAGAGGATAGGGGAGGGAGGTGGGAAACGGAAAAAGAAGAACTGATGAAAGAAACAATTCAAATTATGCTCTGCCCATGTAAGAGGGTATCACTACCAACCTCGCTATAATGTTTGGGGAGGGGTGGGGGAACGGGTAGGACCTGAAGGGAAACACACCAAGACCTGTGTGCATGTTTGTATGACTTTGAGCCTTACTATGTTGTATAATTACAATGCACCAACAAAGTATTTTTAAGAAACTTGAAGATACAGATTGAATTCTGCAGGTAGGAAGAAGCCTTGGGATAAAAGAAGATGAATGAACTCCCAATTTCTTGAGTTTTCTAATGTTATATAATCGATCTAAAATTCCTTTACTCCACAAACCACAGTGAGTTTGCCGATGATCTCCAACAAACACCAAAAGGGCAAAAGCTGAGAGTATTAGGGAAATGCTGGTATTCCCAGGCAGGAACTAAGGAGCCACCATACTTGTAGATGCCTGGGTCGATCCTGATGGATTAGATGTCCATCTCAATTGGTCAGTACCCCTGCACTGAGAACATCAGCCCCGGCCATAGTAGGAGAACCTGCCTCAGGTTCTAGCTTTGACTCCACCTCCTTCCACCTATATCTCATTTGACCCAATACCTCCCACACTTACATCTCTTTGCGGGATCCCACACTGCCTTAAGAACTGCTTCCCCTGTTCCATTGAGAGAGTATTGGGGTCCATCGGTGTTGGTCTGGTCCAAGGGATTCTGTTTCCCTGTGTAGAGTAGAAAATGAGACCACTGGATTCTCTGTGTCCCTGAAATCTCCCACAGGCAGGATGCAGCCAACCCCCATTTTTACTGTGCCCATCATCTCACCCGCCACCCTTTCCTTAAAACTGTATGTACATGTCCTTCTTCTCTCAAGAACAGAGTACTAATGTGAATGAGAAATAAGGTGATAAATAAAAAACAAGTTTGCAGCCAGGCATAATGGTGTAAGACTGTAATCCCAGTACTTGAGAGGTTGAGACAGGAGGATCACAGATTGGAAGCTAGTCTCAGCAATTTAGCAAGGCTCTCAGCAATTTAGTGAGACCCTACTTCAAAATAAAAAATAAACAGGGCTAGAGATGTTTGCCCTTGGATAGAATTCCCTTGGATTCAATCCCCAGTCCCCACCCCCCCAGAATCGAAATTTGTCCACTAAACTAACATGCTGACTTGTAAGGAATGCAGATCTCTTACAAGAGACCCACATAATACACCATAAGACGTGGGAAGCCGGGTGTGGTGGTGCATGATTGTAATCCTAGTACTTGGGAGGCAGAGACCGGAGGCCAGCCTCAACTACTTAGTGAGGCCCTCTGCAACTTCGTGAGACCCGGTTTCAAAATAAAGTATGAAAAATAGGGCCGGGGGTGTAGCTTGGAGGTAAAACGCCCCTGGGTTCAATCCCTGGTACTGCAAAAAAAAAAAAAAAAAAAAGATGTGGGAAAATTGATCCTGTACTTGGCTTCAAAGAAAATTCAATATACAGATAACTGGATGCCATAGCACATGCCTGTAATCCCAGTATTTGGGAGACTGAGGTGAGGATCACAGGTTCGAGACCAGCCTCAGCAACTTTGATCCTTCAGCAACTTAGTGATATCCTGTTTCAAAATAAAAAATGAAAAAGGGCTGGGGGAGTAGCTCAGAGGTAGACTGCCCCTGGGCTCAATTCTCAGTAACAAATACATAACACACACACACACACACACACACACACACACACACACACAGAGTCCCTGACTTGCAATGCCTCCACTTAGCGATTTTTCAACATTATGAAGGGGCAGAAGTGACATACAGTAAAAACTTACTTTGGATTTTAAATTTTGCTTTTCCCCAGGCTAATGATGTGTGGCATGGTACTCTTTCACGATACTGGACAGCAGCACCAGTGAGCTGCAGCACCACTAAGCCACACGGGTGTAAGGGTAAACAGCTGACACTCTACAATGCACTGTGCTGCCAGTGTTGCTGGACACAAGTTTCGATAAATTACATGAGATATTCAAGATTTTTGTCTTTATTTTTGGAACTAGGGATCAAATCCAGGGGATCTACCTCTGAGCTACACCTCCAGACCTTTTATTGTTTACTTTGAAACAGGGTTTTGCTAAGTTGCTGAGGACCTCACTAAATTGCTGAGGCTGGCCTCCAACCTGTAATCCTCCTGTCTCAGCCCCCTAAGTACTGGGGTAACAGGCATGTGCCACCATGCCTTTAAAGATAATAAACATTTTTTGTAAAAGAAGCTTGTGTTAAATGACTTTTCCTACTTGTAAGTGTTCTGAGCATGTTTAAGGTAGGCGAGTCTAAGCCATGATGGTCACGAAGCACATCTGTAATACCAGTACTTGGGAGGCTGAGAGGGGAGGATCGCAGGTTCCAGGCCAATCTCAGCAATGTAGTGAGACTCTTGGAAACCTAGCAAGACTGTGTTTCAAAAACAAAAAATAAATAGGGCTGGAGTATAGCTCAGAGATAGAACACCCCTGGGTTCAATCCCCAGTACCAAAACCACAAACAAACAAAACAGCAACACCTGTTGGAAGCCATTTTAGCCCACATGATGAAGTCACCAGTTTGGACCAGCTCAGATAGGTACATAGTACACAGCTGAGTGGAAATTGTCTGCAAGCAGATGAACTTCCTTGGACCAGATGGGACCATGGTGGACTTTGATGACCTCCTATTCTCCCTGAAATGTTTACCTTGCCCCTCCCTAAATCGGGCTTGTGCCTGCCACTCCCTAAAGCTTATCCCATGATTGCCTCTCCCTAAATTTAACCCACGACCTCCTTCCAGTTTAATCATTTTTAGAAATGCTTTATTTAAACCCCCAATAAAAAGGACAAAAGGGAAAGGAGAGGCAGAAGCTTTTTCTGCCTTCTCCCCAGCTGCCCATATATATATATAATAAAAATTTTCTCTAAAAATCATTTCTGACTCTGAGTCATTCATGTGAGAGACTTCTAACAGCAGAAGCTTCCGTGGCAAGTAGTGTCCATGACAAACAACAACAATGAAAGAAAGTAATCACATCATAAGTCAAGGGTCATATATATTAGAAAACTGGATATTTCAAGTCTGGACTCCCCCTTTGTCATAATTTGATAAAATTAGATATAGCTATGTCTTGTAACTTCTTTATAATATTAAATATATATTAAACTATGATATGGACTCCTTGAAATTCTTGAAATCAAATTCCTTGAAATAAAAAAATGAGATTTAAATGTATATCATAAAATGTTAAGAGAATAAAAGATAAAGCCGGGCATGGTGGTGCATGCTAGTAAACCCAGTACTTAGGAGGGTGAGACAGGAGGATCACAGGTTCAAGGCAAACCTAAGTAAATTTTTTTTTTTTTGGCAGTACTGGGGTTTGAACCTTGGGGTATTCTACCTCTGAGCTACATATCCCCAACCCTATTTTTTGTTCTTTGTTTTGAAACAGGGCCTCACTAAGTAGCTGAGGCTGGCCACGAACCTGCCATCCATCCTCCTGTCTCAGTCTCCCAAGTACTGGGATTACAAGCGTGTGCCACCACACCCAGCTCAACCTAAGTAATTTAGCAAGACTCTGTTTCAAAATTAAAAAATAAAGAAGGGCTGGGGATGTATTTCAGAGGTAGAATGTCCTCATGTTCAATCCCCAGTATGGAAAGGAAAGGAAAGGAAAGGAAAGGAAAGGAAAGGAAAGGGAAGGGAAGGGAAGGGAAGGGAAGGGAAGGGAAGGAAAGGAAAGGAAAGGAAAGGAAAGGAAAGGAAAGGAAAGGAAAGGAAGAAAAGATAGAGAACTTTTATATTTAAACTTATTAAAAGAGCAAATTCTGTGTTCAGGGAAAAGTCTTAATCTAAATGAACAAATTATAGAAGTACTCATCTATAAAAAAGTGCTCATCTATAAAGATTAGAGACAAAAAATTACTGAAAAAAACAAAAAAATGTTTTTTTAAAAAATTAGACTCAGGCCGGGCATGGTGGCGCACGCTTGTAATCCCAGTACTTTGGGAGGCGGAAACTGGAGGATTCGGGTTCGCGGCCAGCCTCAGCTCTCTTGCTCTCTCTCTCTCTCTCTCCTTAGTGAGGCCCTCCGCAACTTCGTGAGACCCGGTTTCAAAATAAAGTATAAAAAATAGGACCGGGGGCGTAGCGCGGAGGTAGAACGCCCCTGCGTTCAATCCCCGGTACCGCAAAAAAAAAAAAAATTAGACTCTAATGGAAAAATAAAATGACAAAATATGATTTCTTTGAAAACACCAATATGGTATATTATCATAAACTATCATAAAATGGTAATAAGATTTTTCATAATAGACTATATTAGAAAACAAAAAGATAATATTTGCTACAGAAAGAGGAAAGATCAGAAATGCTATATCTCACCGTGTGGCAAACATATTTGAAAATCTAGAATAAAGTATGCTTTCCCTTAAAAATTCAAATGACCAAAAAAGAGAGGTGAAAAAGTACGTTCTAAGTACAAATTAAGGGTAGATTTTTTTTATCCACCATTGAACTGGAAGCCCACAGCTAAATTCTTGCTCACCTTTATCTGTGATATTAGGCTCAGAGCCCTTGTTTTAACCAGCTCCTAACATGAGGACATTGAAATAAAATAAACATAAATTACTTAAATTTAAATTAAAATTCCCTCCATCAAAGATACCAGGTCTTCATAACTGTTCACACAAATCAGGATGGAGGTGATCATTCATTGGAAATTTTGACCTTCTTCTAATAAGTAAGATTTCTAAAATAATTTTTATCACCATGCTCTGTGCTGAGAAATAGATTTAAACTACTATCTCATGCCTTATCTCAACAATGAAGACCACCCACTACAGAATTCTTCCACTCTCCTATTTTTCCTGTTGGAATAAACCAAGTCCCAAAAGAATAATGGAAACTAACCTGTTGTCTTTCTGCCTGTCTTCAGCGGCTCAGATATGTACACGAAGGTCGACCTCCTGGCAAGAGTGAGACTCCCAGGAGAACAGATGAAGAGGTGGACTGAGGGAAGGTCTCCTCTCCTACTGGGCTTTATACTGCCCACAACAGCCAGGGTGTCCACTCATGGTGACCTAATCACTGTGAGGCCATCACGTGCCCTCATCATCCCTCCCTCTGCTGGACCTGATGGGATATTCCCTTGGGTGTTTTACCATCCTTAGCTCTCTCACTTTATTACATGCGTTGACATCTGAAACTACAATTTGGTGTTTGCCATTCACAGGATTGTAAAAAGTTTAATGTATACTTTCAACAATATAAGGATGCTCCTCAACTTATAATGGGATTACATCCCAATAATTCTTTGTAAATTGAAATACCAAAAGTCAAAAATGTGTTGGGTGTGGTGGTACACACCCATAATCCCAGTATTTAGGAGGCTAAGACAGGAGAATTACACATTCCAAGCTAGCCTCGGCAATTTAGCAGGACATTCAGTAACTTAGTGAGATACTGTTCTGGAGGTGTAATAGTCTGGGGGTATAGCTCAGAGATAGAGCGCACCTGGATTCAATCCCCAGTAACAAAAAGAAAAAGTCAAAAATGCATTTAATACCCGACACCTTGGTGGCTTAGCAGCCAGTACACTGTAGAATATCAGGTTGGTTCCCCTGCCATCACCTGGCTGGCTGGGAGATGCAGCCCACAGCCACTACCCACCACCCTGAGAGGGTCTACCATATCACTACCTAGGGAAAATATCAAAATTCAAATTTTATTTTGTGTATGGTACTGGGTCTTAAACACATGGGTGTCCCACCTCTCAGCTATGCCCCCAGCCCTATTTTATTTTTTATTTGGAGACAGGGTCTTGCTAAGTTTCCAGGGCACTGTCCTGGAACCTGAAATCCTCCTGACTCAGCCTCCCAAGTACTAGGATCACAGGCCACCATGTGCCACCTCACCAGGCCAAAATTCAGAATTTGAGGTATGGTTTCTACCAAATGTTAATCATTTTTGTGCCAAAGTCAAAGGCCATCAGTGGACTATTTCCTACATGTTCAAAATATTTATGCACATGGCAACATACTTGCTGATTCTTCATCTTACATGGCACAGGGTGATACAGGGCAGGTAGCTCAGCCACAACCAAGCCTTTAGAACCTGGCCTCTGAGACCCCAGTGATAACTGATGTTTAAGAACAGCTGAGTAATCCCAGTACTTTGGAAGCTGAGACAGGAGGATTGCAGGTTTGCGGCCAATCTCTGCAATTTAGCAAGACCTTCAACAACTTAGTGAGACCCTCTTTCAAAAATAAAATAGGGCTGAGGCATAACTCTGAATTAGAATGCCCCTGGGTTAGATATCTAGTACAAAAAAGAAAGAAAAACCAGCCGGGCGTGGTGGCACACGTTTGTAATCCCAGTACTTTGGGAGGTGGAGACCGGAGGATCCGGGTTAGCGGCCAACCTCTCTCTCTCTCTCTCTCTCTCTATACCTAGTGAGGCCCTCCGCAAATTCGTGAGACCCAGTTTCAAAAATAAAGCATAAAAAAAATAGGGCCGGGGGTGTAGCGCGGTTCAATCCCCGGTACTGCAAAAAAAAAAAAAAAAACCCACCAACAACAAAAAACTCAGTTGGCCTTTATCTGTGCCTAGGTATGGATAAGGGTGTATGGTGAGTTTGAGGGGCATGGGTCTCCCACACTCTCCTTTTATCTGCAGAATCATCACCCAGCTCAGCCTGCTAGCTGGATTTTTTGTCATAATTGTTACATATTTGGCGTGGATAGCACGCAGATTGATATTTTCACAGAGGCCAACCAAGCTGGAGATACAGCTCAGTGTTAGAGCACAAGGCTCAGGGTTGATCCCAATCCCTGCAAAAGAAAAAAAAAAGCCTAGCAGATAGGTCTCATTTGCCTCCTGCAAAGCACCAAGAGATGCTCTCTGGAAATGTAGATCTACTTTGCAATCCTGAACTATGTCTTGCACCAAACACAGGAAAGGAGGTTTGTGAATCAGAAATTCAGTGGACCTCCAACCAGGCTTGGTGGAGCATGCCTATAACCTCAGGAGGTTTACACAGGAGGTTTAGATAGGAGGAGAGTAGCAGGTTTGAGGCCAGGTAGCAAGATCCTGTTTTCAAAATAAAAAATTTAAAAAGGTTTGAGAGTGTAGCTCAGAGGTAGAACATCCCTGAGATCAATCCAGGGTACCACACACATAAAGAAAAAAAAGAAAGGAAGGAAGGAGACAAATCAGAAGAAGAACCAGAAGTTGTTATTGTTTGTACCTCCTAGCATAGACTCCAAAACTCATTGATTTATTGCCTCCCTTTTAAAAATTTTAAGAAGTAAAAAAATACTCAGAGCTCCTCTGGACACTTCCACCACCTTTTATTTTTAATCAAAGTTAGCAAATTACACCCTAGAATACTACGGACACCCGTGGATCCTTCCAGACCTGCCCCCCCATGGAAATTGCACAGTCACTGAATCACGAATCATGTGGTACCAGGCCTGTGAGGATGAGATTTCTCCACCCTCCATTAGAGGACCCTCTCTTATAGAGCCTCTCCTCACCACCCACTTCCTGGGTGCTCCTCACCCGAAGATTTTCATGTGGTCTCTCTTGCAGGGTCCATGGCAGAAAGAACTCACCCTTCTTCAGCTGGGGATCCAAGAGCAAGAAGCCACACTGGCCTTAGAGAGTAACACTGCAAACACAACACCACCATGTTTTCAGAATTTATTTTATTTTTTTATTTGGAAACAGGGTCTCACTAAATTGCTGAGAGCCTCACTAAGTTGCTGAGGCTAACTTTGAACCTCCAATCCTCCTGTCTCAGCCTCCCAAGTACTGGGAATACAGGCATGCACTACCACTTCCGGAATATTTTCAGAACTTGAAAATGCTTCTCTACCTCTGATGTTTGTACCCATCAAACATCATGAACAACATGATGAACTTGTTTTAAACTATTTTGTTTCCTTCTGGTCTTATTGTAGGAAAGGCTGACTCATAAGAAAAACAAACAAACAAAAAGATTATCTTTGTGATTGTATGCATTCACTTGTGAAAAGCATTTAGAATGAGACCAAACGCATAGTAAATGTTGAAGTTTCATTGCCCTTCTAAAATTCTGTTATTTTTTTCCCTAAAATTTCTTGAATACAAAATCGGGAATGAACTATTTCCTCAGGCTTTTATCTCCCTGTCACTTACGTGTGGTCCGTCAAGACAGAGAGATGCAATATTGGCATTGTAGGAGTTTTGTTTTGGGTACTGGGGATTGAACCCAGGGGCATCCTACTTCTGAGTTACACCCCCAGTCCTTTTTATTTTTTATGTTGAAACAGAATCTCACCCTAGTACTGGGATTATAGGCATATGACACCTCAGCAATTTAGTGAGGTCCTGTTTCAAAATAAAAAATTTTTAAAGGGCTAAGAGTGTAGCTCAGAGGTAGAATGTCCCACCTGGCTGTAGGAGATCTTAAAATGGAGAATCTCAGGTCCCAACCCTTGATCCCTAAGTAAGCACCTGCATTTTAACAAGATTTCCAGGTGATTGGCATATACAGGAAAATCAGAAAAATTCATTTCTAACTTACCCTGATCTCTCTTGATAAACACTTTCCACCCATGATGTAAGGAAAAAAACCAGTACTTAGATACATAGGTAGGTAGATGGTAGATAAGTAGATAGATGCATAAAGCATTGGATATAAAACAATTTCAGGAACTCATAAACAACTTGTTCAGACATGCCAGCATATAGCTCAGACAACTTCAGAAACTCAGCCTGTCTGGACATGTCAGCCTAGGGCTCAGACCAGCACATTTGTGCTGCAGTTGATAACAGACCCTTGGATCATAAAATGCCTTCTTACCCCTGATGGACTTATATCATCCATCCATCTGACAGGAGTCTGGTAGGGTTCCATAAGCCTGGATGAGCTTGCTTTAGACAAAACCCTATAAAGAAACCAGTTTTCCTACAAGCAGCACGCTGAGCTTTGCTTATGCCATGACAGTCTGCCCGTGTGTATGATTCCAATCCAATGACTTGCTCGAGTCCTGCTCTTCTCACTGACTGAGGATCAGTGCAACTCCAGCCTTCTCTGCACACAGGCCAACTCCAGAATCTCCTCTTCCATTCCTGGACTAGGTTCATTATTCCCTTCTCCCTGCTTATTTGTAATTGGTTATTTGTTAATTATTTGAAGTGCTCTGAGTTATAGAACTTATGTGTTGTCTAGCACAATTGTTTGACCTAAATTGTTAGATTTGCTAGTGTAAAGTGTATTGTTTTGTGCTTGTTCATTGCTAATTTGCTTAGGCAAAGCAGCCACCCAGCATCTGAACTTAGATTAACTTATGCAATTTCCTGATAAGTTCTCGTGTGCTTTAAACTTCAAGTGTTGAATAAACCTCATGACAATGTGGGAAGACACAAATTGTGTGATGTGACTTACTGGTCTTAGGACCTTGTGGCCCACTGCACAAGACAATAGACATTTGTGTGACTTCCATGTGTGCCTGGTTTTTGCTCTAAAATATCAAAACAACATTGGTTGAATGGATCTCATGTAATATGCTTTCTGATATTGTCTAGATTAAATTAAAGAATGTTATACTTTCAAAAATGTATTGAATTGAGCTGGGCATGGTGGTATATGCCTGTAATCACAATACTTGGGAGGCTGAGGCAGGAGGATCAATCAGAGTGATCTGATGGATTAAAAACGGGTTTGTTTGATTTGGTGGTACTGTCATGGGGAAAAAGGACAATTTTTTTTTTTCAAAGAGAGTCTCAGTAAGTTGCTGAGAAGTCTCTCTACCTTGCTGAGGCTGGCCTCAAACCTGCGATCCTCCTATCTCAGCTTCCCAAATACTGGGATTACAGGCATGCACCACCATGCCCAGCTCACTCTTTCTATCTTTCCAGGTACTCCTGGACATCAACTGTGCAAAGACATGGTTCCATCTGTATCCACATACCGGGTTACAGACTCTCTCAAGAGAAAAGCCTCTGGAGGGCTGAGAACAAGAAGTTGCTGATGGAGAACATAGTCTGAGAAGGTGTGAAGGAACAAGTGCTCAAGTGCTTTCATTCTGCACTTCAAGGTTTTTCCCTTTATGTTTTTTTCCCTGTGGTTTCTACTTCTCCTGTCAAGCAGGGTTCTACTGTAGCCCAAGAATGGCACGAGCCTTGGTAGGAAAAGGCAAACAGGAATGAAAAGGAGGAGATTAGTCAGCTTGTAGAGGAGAAAGCAGCTCTCCTGCTACCTTGCTTGTTTTTAGGCAAGCTCTGAAATCAAGGGAAACAGAAGTCATGACTACGTGTGGTAAAGGAGCAAGAGATCATGTGTTATGCTGAAGACAATGGGGTTCTTTTGGACACTTTACCTTCTGTACCCTTAAAACCTGCTGTTATGTTTTGCATATGGACCATTTCCCAGAAAAGTTTATGTCTTGGCAATGCAGAAATGTTGAGAGGTAGCAGGGCATGCTGGCATATTACAGGCATACTCCTGTAATACCAGTACTTGGGAGGTTGAGGCAGGAGGATGGCAGGTTGAAGGCCAGTCACAGCAACTTACAGAGATTCTCAGCAACTTAGTGAGACCCAATTTCAAAACAAAAAATAAAAATGGGGCCAGGTGTGGTGGTGCATACTTGTAATCCTAATACTTGGGAGGCTGAGACTGGAGGATCGCAGGTTCAAGGACAGCCTCAGCAATTTAGTGAGGTTCTCAGCAACCTAGTGAGACTCTGTTTCCAAATAAGAAATAAAATCAGTCTGGGGATGTAGCTCAGAGGTAGAATGCCTCTGGGTTCAATTCCCAGTACCACAAAAAAAAAAAAAAAAAGGCTGAGGGTGTAGCTGAGAGGTAGAGCACCGCTGGGTTCAATTCCCAGTACCAAAAAACAAATTTAAAAACCTGGGGAAAAAAAAGAAATATGAATGTTTAGAGGTGAAAGAATTAAGGGCTCTAACCTGACCACTGGATAAATCCACTGATGGATTAATAATTTGAATGGATTTACTAGGTGTTAACTGATTGGAATGGACTTACACGGGGTGGTAACTGTAGGCAGGCAGGGTGTGGCTTGAGGAAGGAGGTCACTGGGCAAATGGCCTTGAGGTCTATATCTGTCCCTTCCTCTGTCTCAGCTTCCTGGCTGCCGTGAGCTGAGCAGCTTTATTTCATCATGCCCTGCTGCCATCATGTTACTGCCTTGCAGCCAGCTGACCATGGGTTGCACCTCTGAAATCATGAGTCAAATAAACATTTCCTCCTCTAAGTTGTTCTTGTCAGGTATTTTAGTCAGGGCAACAAAAAACTAACTCAGCTGTGCGTGGGATGGAATGTCCAGGCAGGGGGATAGAGTGAGAGATTATTTTCTATTTGAGTCTGGGAGGCAGAGTGCATAGCGAAGGATGCCTATCAGGCATCTGTGAATAAGTGATTATATCAGAAAAAGGGATTCTTTGGGATTTAAAACTAATCATAGAGGAAATGAATTTGGGGATAGGGATTCTGGGTTTTTTTTTTTTTTTTTTTTGCGGTATACCGGGGATTGAACCCAGGGACATTCTATCTCCGAACTACACCCCCAGCCCTATTTTTTATTCTTTATTTTGAAACAGGGTCTCACTAAGTTGCAGAGGGCCTCACTAAGTAGCTAAGGCTGGCCGCGAACCTGCGATTCTCCGGTCTCAGCCTCCCAAGTACTGGGATTACAAGCATGCACCACCACGCCCTGCAATTTATTTTTTTATTTTGAAACAGGGTTTTGCTAAGTTGCTGAGGCTGGCCTCAGACCTGTGTGTCTCCTGTCTCAGCCTCCCAAGGATTACAGGTGTGTGTTTTCTGGATAAATTTAATGTGTGAGATTGCAAGTCATACAGTCAAAGACTGCTCTATAATCTACAGATTAATAGTGACCCAAAATTAGTTTGGGGAATAATTTTCATTTTATGGACTTGAAAATAAATACTGCAGGCATGAATAAAATTGCAACAATATAAGCATTTACATAATAATTACAGCATGTTTCACTAACAGTTGCTGTTAACATTTATTGCTTGTTAGAACTAACCTAGGTGCCCTCAACAGATGAAGAAAATCTGGCTATATACACAATGGAATTTTACTCAGCCATAAAGAAGAACAAAATTATGTCATTTGCAGGTAAATGGATGGAATTAGAGAATATTACGCTAAGTGAGATCGGCCAGTCTCAGAAAGTTAAGGGTAGTATGTTTCTCTCATATGTGGAAGCTTGTATGAAAGTATCAAGACCAATCTCACTAATATGTTCAGCAAGGGAGGAAGAGCAGGATGGAATACAGAGGGGTAACACACCAAGCGATGTGTCCATGCTCTTTCTTTTTTTGTGTGTGGTACTGGAGATTGAACTCAGGGGCATTCTACATCCGAGCTACACCCCCAGCCCTATTTTTCATTCTTTATTTTGAAACAGGGTCTCACTAAGTTGCAGAGGGCCTCACTAAGTAGCTGAGGCTGGCTGTAAACCCAGATCCTCCAGTCTCAGCCTCCCAAGTACTAGGATTACAAGTGTGTGCCACCACACCCAGCTGTGTGCATGTTCTTTGAATCTATTATGTATAATTACAATGCACCAATAAAAGCATTTAAAAAAGAAATTAAGCATAGAACTGTTGAAAAGCTTACATGAAAAGTAACAACATGTAATATGACCAAATAAGAAAGTAAAGAAAACAATATTCTCAGGAAATAATGAGTCAGGTGGTATACAAGTCCAGTTTCAGTTAATAGGGATATTGTGGCTGGGTTATAAAAATCTGTGTATTACATTCTTAGAGAGATGGTAGTCATTTAAAATGCACTTCTATGGATGGAGATTAGCATATATAGTATTTTGTCATTTAGAAATAGATGACAAGCCTGGTATGGTGGTACATGCCTGTAATCCCAATACTAGGGAGACTGAGAAAAGAAGATAGCAGGTTCAAGACCAGCCTCAGCAACTTAGCAAGACCGTCAGCAACCTAGTGAGACCCTTTTTCAAAACAACAACAACAAAGCCGGGCGTGGTGGCACACACTTGTAATCCCAGTACTTTGGGAGGCGGAGACCGGAGGATCCGGGTTCGCGGCCAGCCTCAGCTCTCTCTCTCTCTCTCTCTACTTAGTGAGGCCCTCCGCAACTTCGTGAGACCCGGTTTCAAAATAAAGTATAAAAAATAGGGCCGGGGGTGTAGCGTGGAGGTAGAACGCCCCTGGGTTCAATCCCTGGCACCGCAAAACAACAACAACAACAACAAAAATGGGCTGGGCTTGTAGCATGGAGGTAGAATACCCCTGAGTTTAATCACAGTATCATAGAAAAAAAGGAAAAAAGAAAGAAGAAAGAAAGAAAGAAAGAAAGAAAGAAAGAAAGAAAGAAAGAAAGAAAGAGATGGCAACTGGAGAGATACAAAGGAGAGCACAAAAATGTTTTTGCTGATTTTTAAATATGCTCATTTATTAGTAAATTGTAATTATGCATCATAATGAGGTTCAAAATGATACAAACATACATGCACACAGCACTTGGCGTATTTTCTTCTGAGTCCCACCCCATTTCCCCTCCCATTACATGTTAGTGAGATTGGTAGTGATACCTTCAAATGGACATAGCATTATTTAAACTGTTTCCTTCCTCAGTCGTCCTTTGTCCCCTCCCCACCACCCACCCTCAATCCCCTTCTACTATTCTACTGGTCTTTCTCCTCATTCATCTAAAGTCCCTTTTGTTTTCTGTTTTCTCTCTAGCTTCCACCTATGAGAGAAAGCATACGATCCTTGACTTTCTGAGACTGGTTGATCTCACAGCATAATATTCTCTTGTTTCATCTGTTTTCCTGCAAAATAACATAATTTTGTTCTTCTTTATAGCTTTTTTTTAATCAGGTGACTTTATAATTTTAAAAATACATGCCACCTTGGATGGCATGGAGTTGTGAATCTATAGAAGATTTGTTTCTGTATAATGTGAAGATGACAGTTGGCCATTTGGAAAGAAAGCAATTGGGGGGAATTGAACACTCTCATACCTCGGAAGTGAGGAGGTAAGTGGAACCTTTCATTTTATTGAAATTTACTGAAAACAGCAGGGAAATAGCCATTTGGAAAAAAGAGGTATGAATCCATTCCGTTTCTGTGGAGATTTTGGCATACAGATTCCAAAAAAAGTAAAATGGTTATCTCCCAATTATAGGAAACATTTAAATATATTATGTCTGTATTTACATTTTAAAACTGATTCAAAGTGTTAAGGATTCAATAGTTTAAAAACAAAATAATTAGTTTGACATAATGGATATATATCAAATTTCATAGAACAAAAACAAGGAAACATATCTAGTTCACACAAGGCACTTGGGCATATTTACTACACATTAGATCACAAAGTGAGCTTGATAAATCATGTGTGTGTGTATTTATGTATGTTTTATAATCAGGTAGTTTACATTTGCTATCTATCGAACAATCTTAGAAGCCGGGTGTGGTGGCACACACTTGTAATCCCAGTACCTGGGAAACTGAAACAGGAGGATCACAGGTTTGCAGCCAGCCTCAACTACTTAGGCCCTCTGCAACTTAGTGAGACCCTGTTTCAAAATAAAGAATAAAAAATCAGGCTGGGGATGGAGCTCAGAGGTAGAATAACCCTGGGTTCAATTCCCAGTAACACCAAAAAAAAAAAAAAGAATTTTACCTCGATTTAATAAAAGTAAAAGTAGGGATATATATATAACTGCTCAAATTATCTGAAATGTTGAAACTGTTTTGATTCAGAATAGAAAAGCTTCATAATGTGGCATATGGACCTTACGCCTCCCCTATTTTCAGAAATTCTGTTCAACTCTGTTTAGTGGTGGTTCTAGAACTTAAGTTGTCACAAAACCATTGACAATCTTTTAAAAATATCTGGTTCTGTGGTTTTACCCCTGTGCTTTTAATTCAGTAGTTCTTGAAAGAGAGCTAGATGTCTGCATATTTAAATATCATTCTAAGCATTCCAAAGGAAGCAGGCCACACACTAATTTGTGGAATAGTTTTAATCTCAGTCAACATTCTCACTGCTATAATCCAAAACGACTAACCAAACGACTTAGAGGGAGGAAGATTTATTTGCTCACAGTTTGTGGAGATTTTGGGGTTCAGTCTATGTGAGGCCAGTGACATGGCAGAGGGAAGCAGAGTGAGAGATCACACCAAGCTCCACTCTCACATCCTCCCATCGTGGAGGCCGGAAGCAGAGAGAGAGCAGGGGATATAATCCCAAGGCCATACCTCCAGGAACCTCTCCTTTGTACCCAAACCCCACTTCCAACATTGCTACCTAATTTCCTTGAGGGCTGGGGGGACGTTCTAAATCCAAACCATTACAATTTTCTAGACCCATCTGTAATGTCCTCTGGTTGGTTGGTTTGTTTGTGGTACTGGGGATTGCACCCAGGAGCATTCTACTTCTGAGCTACACCCCAGCCCTATTTTATTTTTTATTTTGAAACAGGGTCTCACTAAGTTGCAGAGGGCACCACTAAATTGCTGAGGCTGGCTGCAAACTTATGATCATTCGCCCGGCTCTGTAATGTCCTCCCTCTCTTAACTGAACAAAGGGCTGTGAATGTATTCTGGAGATATGCAGTATGTCATGTGACTTTTATCTTCATCATTTGAAATCTTTACTGATCTGAATATTCTGTCCATTTTGGAATTAGGGAAAGAGATCTGGACTATGGAGAATAAAGTGTAAAATAGGGAAAAATCTGGGTAGGTGGGATCTACACAACTAAGGGTTCTAATGGGAGCATACTAAGTTGCCCCACCGCATATTGTTTGGGAAACTACTCAGATAGTAAAGACTTGTATCAATATTATATTTTGTATGGGCATTCATAGGAAACTGTATGCTCACATACACATCACTTTGTTATTCAAATGTATATCTCATAGTTCTAACATATACTTTCCTTAGTTGAATCTATTCCATATTTTAAATAGAGATTTTTCTTTCTTTTGTGTTACTAGGGATTGAACCCAGGGGCATTCTACCTTTGAGCTACACCCCTGGCCCTTTTTTATTTTTTGTTTTTAAACAGGGTCTTACTAGGTTGCCAAGAGTCTTGCTATGTTGAACCTGCAAACCTCCTGTTTCAAACTCCAAAGTACAGGAATTACAGGAGTTCACCTCCACACCAACTTTAAATTGAAAATTTTTGATAATTTGAGAATACTTCTTGACTCTTTCCAAATTTATTCCAAAACCTTTTTAAGGAGGTATTTTTAAAAAATTTTTATTGGTGCATTGTAATTATATAAAATAATGGGATTCATTGTTTTGTATTTATACATGCACGTTCATAGTTTGATCAGATTCATTGTTTTCAATGAATCATCCAGTGTTTCTCCTTTTCCTCCTCCTACCCCCATCCCCATTCTCTACTGAATTGGTCTCTCTTCTGTTGTCATGAATTCCCCTTCTTCCCCCTTTTTTCTCTGTTTTCCACATATGAGAGAAAACATACAAACCTTGACTTTCTGAGTCTGGCTTATTTCACTTAGCATGATGTTCTCCAGTTCCATCCATTTTCCTGTAAATGACATAATTTTGTTCTTTTTATGGCTGAATTAAAACTCCATTGAGAATCTTTTATTGTTACTGTTGTCACAGAAATACCATTAAATTTATGTTTCATAATTTTTATATGAGATGTATTGCTTTTTCTTTAGTATATATAGTTTTCTAAAAGTAACTTTTGGGTTTTATATTTGAATTTCACTCATTTTTTTCAGTTTTTGTGGCAAATACTTTATTCTAGTAATTATTCTCCCTGTTTGTATTTATCACATACATCTCAGTATATTAAACTGAGTATATTTTAAAATCTCACTTAATGAGGAATCTCTGGCAATTTCCTAGACTCCATGGTGTCTTTACCATATTGTTTATAACACTGTTTTCCAGAAAGTTTCTGAAGTTCTTGGGTTTGCATATTTCAATTAATTCATGAATCCTGTTTTGTCCTCTGTTCTCCCTATCAAGTAAATTCCATGAGGAGACCACCTGGTCCTTGATTGCCCCGTCCCGTGCTGCGCCTTTGTTCTGGCTGTTACTGGCTATTTAGGTGCTGGCCACTACTCCGCACATCAAAGTCTTCTTCCATGGGCTCTCAGCACTGCCAAGAAATTGTCTCTACAATTGAGTGGTTCTATTAAGAACACTCTTTTATACAAGCACTCTGTGCTCTGTGTCATTTAGTAATGATTCATAGTGGTACTATTTTCTGATGACCCTTTTGAAATCAGAATTCATTACTTTTTGTTAAGTGCACATTAAGTTCTATTGATTCATAGTAATAGCTATTAATGCATATAATAAGAGCATTCTTGAATTCCTTTCTCTTGTATGTCTGGGATTTTGATATTAAAAGATACAAACAGAAAATTTCAAATAATTTTAAAAGGCTAGAAGAAGAAACTCTGAGGTTTAAAACAAAGATGATTAGACTTTTTTAAAAAAATGTCAAATTGGTAAATTTCTATTTTAAAAATACATAATTTAGTTCACACGTTTTTTTGTTGCTTTTGTTTTTGTTTTTGTTTTTGTTTTGTGGGTTTTTTTTTTTTTTGGTACCAGAGATTGAACTCATTCTACCTCAAAGATTCACCCCAGCCCTATTTTTGTTTTTTGAAACAGGGTCTCACTAAGTTGCAGAGGGCCTTGCTAAGTTGCTGAGGGTGGCCACAAACCTGTGATCCTCCTGTCTCAGCCTCCCAAGTACTGGAATTATAAGTGTGTGACACCGCACCTGGCCACAAGTTATTTTTTTTTACCAAACATAGTCACATCCTCAAAGCTTATGCCTTTGTCAAAAGCTTCTGCTAACTTCATTTCTTCCACGCAAACCCTCTGTCCCCCAGCCCCAAGGGATTATCATTCTGCACCCATGGTCACCCTCTGTTGCTGGACCTTTGATAGGTTTTCATTGTATTCACATGAGTTGATACAGAGTGAATTCATTTGTTTTCCTCATGATGCCCATTTCCAGGTTTTCTCTTTTGGGTCCTGCTAAGAACTTCCTTGTACATGTCTTCCTGAAACAAACATATATATGACTCTTCGGAGATATGCTTAGAAATGCAGTTTGGGAGATGATGGCTTTGTTTAGTGTTAGAGCAAACACTGTGATTGATAGATGTGAAGCTATATTCTTCCCGCCATACTCTCTATCCTTTTTTAATCTCTTCTACTTTTGCTCCATGACCATACTGTAGTTCCCACAGACTGGGTCAGTATTAAGCCACTTACTAAATCAGTTCCTTTATTGAAGATCAGGATTTCAACTGCTTTAGCACAGTCATATTCCCATAGATTTGCAAACACACGCTCTGTTCCCATATTGCCCCTTCTCCTTACCCTTCACTTTTGCTCTTCTAAACCCCAGTCTTGACTTTTCCTCAGATTTTTCATTGATCTAGATGGATTATACTTGTAGCTCCTGTATATTAACTTTGAGCACCCCAGAAACCCAGTTCCTTGAAGACCTGCCCTTTCCTGCACTACAAGGAAAGGCCCCCTCCTCATACAGAGGGCAGCTTGTTCAGGGCAGCACCATGATCTGCTCACTGTATACAACCATATGTGCAGGACATGATGCCTCAGATGCTGGTACCCAGGAGTGATGGCACCATAACTCTAAGTGACAGGGCTTGGGTCCTGTGCCTTCTTTGAAGCATTTCTCCCAGAGTTCCAGGTATTTGCTGTGACCTGTTGTAAACTGTGCTTCCTGGCTAGGCAATGGTGCTTAAGGCTTATGAATAGGACATCGTAGCCTGCACACCCAGATTTGAATCCTAGTTTTGAATTTGTTTTCTGTTTGAATTAGGGATAGATATATGAACTTCTTGAGCCTTTTGTTTTCATATGTGAATTGTGATAATTTACCACAGGAATGTTTAAATAAATTAATGCACTTATAAGGCTTACAACATTGCAAGGCATATATTTTGAATTTAAAAGATACCTTTAGTTAATATGTCCTGTTTCTTATGAGATTGACCTTTGCCTGCATTATATTTTTCTTTTTCTTTTTTTATAGAGGCACAAGCAGAGATTTATTTAAAAAGCAAGGATTACACAAAGGAAACGAGTACAGGCTACCTCAAGAGTAAGAAGCCTACAATATATGCTTTCTTCCTGTGATTTTTTTTTTTTTTTTGTACAGAGGATTGAACCCAGGGGCATTTTACCTCCAAGCTTTGCTCCCAGCCTTTTTTATTTTTTATTTTGAAACAAAGTCTTGCTAAGTTGCTGAGGATGGCCTCGAAACTGCAATCCTCCTGTCTCAGCCTCCCAAGTACTTGTATCAGGTTTCTCTCTGACCCTGACCCTAGGTAATAAATTTTCAAAGCATGCAACCTGTATAAACAATTTTTGGCCATAGAACAAAGAATTTGATGATTTGTAGCTTTGTAGTTAGGGAGTTGCCTTATGTACTAGATATTGTATAACTGTGGGCATGAACTTAAGATTTCAGACTGCCTTCCCTAATTAATATTTATTACAATGTATATTTTACTGAACCTGATATTTCAAAATTCAGTGATTTGCCGGGTGTGGTGGCGCACGCTTGTAATCCCAGTACTTTGGGAGGCGGAGACCGGAGGATCTGGGTTCGCGGCCAGCCTCAGCTCTCTAGCTCTCTCTCTCCCTCTCTCTCTCTCTCTCTCTCTCTCTCTCTCTCTACTTAGTGAGACCCTCCGCAACTTCATGAGACCCAGTTTCAAAATAAAGTATAAAAAATAGGGCCGGGGGTGTAGTTCGGAGGTAGAACCCCTCTGGGTTTAATCCCCGGTACCGCAAAAAAAAAAAAAAATTCAATGATTCTTCACTTATTTCTATTTTT
>PVJS01019214.1:0-33950 GCA_004027185.1 Glis glis | reverse complement strand
GGAAATACACACAATGGAATTCTACTCAGCAATAAAGAAGAACAAAATAACAGCATTTGCAAGAAAATGGAAAGATCTGGAGAACATTATGTTAAGTGAGATTAGCCAATCACAAAAAAGAAGGGACATATGTTTTCATTAATATGCGCAACTTAGGGAGTAGTGGGGACACAAAAGGGACTCCAATGACAACAGAGAATCCTCAGTGGTGCAAGGGAAGGGGTACAAGGGAAGGGGAAGGGCAAGAAAGAAGTGAATCTATGGAATTACTATCATAAACAATGTGTACCTATGAGATTATACCAACATCATTCTCAGTGCTACATGTGGGGGGGAGGCGAAGGGGAGGAACACCAAAAGCTGTGTGCATGTATGTTAACACCAAACTGATACTCTTTGTGATGTGAGACTACAATGCACCAATAAAAACATATTACAAAAATAAACCTACATATACACAGAACTTGGTATATTTCTTTCTATATGCCTGCCTCCTTTCTCTTCTTCCCTCCCCATACAGGTTAGTAAGATTGGCAGTGAAACCTTCTTGTATGGACAAATTTCTAGGTCTTTATTTGAACTGTTCTCTTCCTCAAGCCTCATTTCTCCCCTCTTCATATCCCTCCCCCAATCCCATTCCACTACTCTACTGTTTACTTTTCTCAATTGACTGAAGTGCCTTTTGCTTCCTATTTTTATTCTAGCTTCCACCCTTGACTTTCTGAGACTGGCTGATTTCACTTAGCCTAATCTTTTCTAGTTCCATCCATTTTCCTGCAAATTACATCATTTTATTCTTCTTTATGGCTGAGTAAAATTCCATTGTGGGTATAGACCACATTTTTATTACCCATTTGTCCATTGGAAACCTGGGTTGATTCCATAATTTGGCTATTGTGGATCGTGCTGCTACAAACATGGGTATGCATGTATCACTCTAGTGTTCTAACTTCAATTCTTTTGGAAAGATGCTGAGAAACGGTATGGCTGGGTCATATGGTAGTTCCATTTCTATTGTTTTGAGGAACATCCATACTGGTCTCCAAAGTGATTGTACTAATTTATAATACCACCACCAGTGTATAACAGTTCCTATTTCCCCACATCCTCACCAGCATTTATTATTGTTTGTGTCCTTGATGATTGTCATTCTAATTGGAGTTAGATGGAATCTTAGCATAGTATTTATTTGTGTTTCCCTGGCCAATGGAATAGAATAGAAGATACAGAGACAAATCCTCACACAGCCAGTTGATTTTTGATGAAGGTGCCCAAAACAAACACTGGAGAAAAGACAGTGTTTTAAACAAATGGTATTGGGGAAACTGGATAGTCCAATGCAGAAGATGAAATTAGACCCTCATCTTTCACCTTGCACAAAAGTCAACTCAAGATGGATCAAAGACCAAAAAATTAAAACAGAAACTTTGCAATTTCTAAAAGAGGGCATAGTTCCAACTCTCCAGCATATAGGCACTAGTAGGGACTTCCTCAACAAGACCCTTGAAATTTAGGAAATAAAATTGAGAATCAATAAGTAGAATGTCATCAAATTAAAAAGCTTCTGTGTAGCAAAGGATAAAAACAAGAGTCTAAAGAAAGAGTGTACAGATTGGGAGAAAATCTTGGCCAGCTGTATCTCTGATAGAGAACTAATAGCTAGAATATATCAAGAGCACAAAAAAACTAAACAATAAAACAAATAACCCAATTAAAAATGGGCTCCTGAACTGAATAGATGCTATTCAAAAGAAGAAATACAAATGTCCATTAAATATATAAAAATGTTCAACATCTTTAGCAAACCATTACATTTCATAAATAACAGCTATACAAAAAACAATTTTTTTTATTTATTTTATTTTATTTATTTATTTATTTTTTTTTGCAGACCAGGGATTGAACCCAGGGGCGTTCTACCTCCACGCTACACCCCCGGCCCTATTTTTTATACTTTATTTTGAAACCGTGTCTCATGAAGTTGCGGAAGCCTCACTAAGTAGTGAGAGAGAGAGAGAGGGAGAGAGACAGACAGGGAGAGACAGAGAGAGAGCTGAGGCTGGCCACGAACCCGGATCCTCCGGTCTCCGCCTCCCAAAGTACTGGGATTACAAGCGTGCGCCACCACGCCCAGCATCAAAAAAACAAATTTAACTAAATTGTTTTCAATGAAAAGACTAGTATTCACCAGAGTTCGATCTCATTTTAAGTTTTATTGCTATAGAGTTGATTCAGTCTTCCTTAAGATTTCTATAGGGTGGAAAGAAAAAGGCCACCAAAAGTAGTGGAAAAACCAAATATAAACACAAGAAGAGATGAGAGAGATAAGAGCAATGGAGAACAAAAAAGAAATAAATTTCATGGCTTTACATTTTTCTATGACATGCATATTCCATGATATTTTATGATATTAACTAACCTAGTATTTCAGAATTTCTGTGTGTAAGACTAATCACTTTAAATGTAAGAGTCATTTAATGTTTTGCTCTTTCTAAGAGAAAAATAATTTGTGGCTTTTTTTCAACATGACTGTTTTTAACAGCTAGATTCTATTAGAAAGCATATCAATGATTTACTAAAGATGAGGATGGGGTAAAGGTGTTGGCAGAAAAGGATACTGATCAAGGTGGTGAAATTGTTCCATATCACGATATGCATATACTTTCACATAGTTATTAAAATTTATCAAAATGTGAACTCAAAAGTGTTTTATTTTATTATTTTCCAATTATATCAAAATAAAAATAAAAATAAGAAAAGTTATAATGGCTGGACCAAGAAAATATAGAAGTTGGCTTTTGTGGGCCAACAGCAGTGCATAGATCCTGTAGTCCACTGCTCACATTAAGCGATGTCTCCTGTACTTTGGTCCACACATTGTCCTCATGTCAGGCCATCACTTTTCATTGTCTCTGTGAATATTTATCAAATACACATTCTCTTTCCTTTCTCTTATCTGCACAGATTTCCCAACTTAATAAAATCAATTATGCAAAAATATGTACTTATATAAAATTATACTAATGATCTTTTAATAGAGTATAATAAACCCTGTAACAAATAAGGTGGCCATTATATTGTTTTAAAGATGCTAAACAAGCACCTATTAATATATAACAGCATTGCCTGTGACTATAAAATAACCATTAAAAGGTGGCATACAAAAAATAAATGATGGTTAAATTAAAAATTGAGTTTGAAGGGAAATATTAGTTTTCTTTTTCTTATTCTTCTTTCTCTTGACTTTTTTATCTTCCCTACCCTAGCTTTCTCCTGTCTCCATTCTTTTCAACCTTCTTTCTTCTTCCTCTCATTATTATTGCAAATAATATTTATGGAATCCTTTTTATGTGCCAGGTGCAAGTCTGAGTGTTTTACATATTGCATAAGTTACTTTCGTTCTTTTATCTGCCATATCTGTTTTACTGGGCCCTTCATCTTCCACTTTCAAAGGAACATATCTCTTTTATTTTTATTTCTACCTGGAGATGCCCACCAATATTCATGCATATAATTTTAATAATAAACTCTTTAGCAGATTAACATACATTGCCACATTTTCTTTTCATCTACCAAATAATCAACATATCTTAGCACTTGGGCACTTCACAATTTTTATGAAAATAAATCTTCTATTTATGGCTGTGTATTTATGTTGTTTATTTCTGAAATCTGAGTTTGGGGCATTGTGTACAAGTTCCATTAAAATTTCTAACACCCCTTCAAATTACAGATCTGAAATATTTCCTTCCTCATGCAATCTGAAATTCCTTCCTCAAACCTCAAATTGTAAATATAACTACTCTATATCTCATACAGTGAATAATTCAGTGAATATTTATTACCTTCTGGTGTTACAGTTTTCAGTTCAACCATTCACCATATTAAAGCTATTATTATTATTATTAATATTTTGTGTGTGATACTGGGGATTGAACCCAGAATCATTCTACCTCCGAGCTACACCCCCAGCCCTATTTTTTTATTCTTCATTTTGAAACAGGGTCTCACTAAGTTGTGGAGGCCTCACTAAAGCAATTATTTTGAGGCAGAGGCACTGGGGATTGAACCCAGGGGCTATAACCTCCAAGCTATAACCCCAGCCCTTTTTTAAGGTTTTGGTTGAAACAGGATCTTGTTAAGTTTCTGAGAGTCTTGCTAACTTGCTAAGGCTGTTCTTGAACCTGCAATCATCTTGTATCAGTCTCCCAAGTACTGGGATTACAGGCATGTGCCACCATGCCTGGCCAAAGCCATTCTGTTCAACGCTGTGATCTTTCTTACTATTCGGGGGAGTTATTGTGCTAAAAACTGTGATTAAAAACTGCTTGAAGGAAACAGATTCTGTTCTCAAAAAATTGTGGTCTTTTTTTAAAAAGTATACAAAATAGCAATACGAAAATGAGGACCATGGTAATCCTGATACTATGATGTTGGGTTAAATGGTTTCTTTCATATTGCAATTAATATCACTTAACAAAACCATGATGGAGCTTTAAGAAAACAATCTAGCTGGGCATGGTGGCACACGCTTGTAATCCGAGTACTTGGGAGGCTGAGCCAGGAGGATTGCAGGTTCATGGCCAGCCTCAGCAACTTGTGAGGCCCTCTGCAATTTAGCAAGACCCTGTTTCAAAATAAAGCATAAAAATTTGGGCTGGGGGTGTAGCTCAGAGGTAGAATACCCCTGGGTTCCATCCCTAGTACCGCACACAGACACACAAAATGAAAACAATCTTTTAGGAACTTTAGATAAAGTTATATAATAACTGTCATTAATTTTAATGAAGTAGTTATTTTTCTAACTTTTTCATTTATTTAATTAGAACTTATGGAGCTCCTAACATATAATAGGAATTTCTCTAGATCTTTATATGGGTGAATGAGTATCTCAAAATGATTACATGATTACATCAGCCATGATATATAATATATATAAAATATATAGTAATTAAATTTAGTGTATATATATACTAAATTAAGAATTAAATAATACTATTGCTATAGGTATAAACAAAAATATAGATACAAATAGCATGAAACCATATTTTCAAGCAAGGTTTGCCTGCTTAGGGGTTTTGTACTTGTTGTTTCTCTTCACCAAGAATATCCTTCCTCCACATACTGCATGGCATTCTCCCTCACCTCTTTTGGGTTTTTGCAAAATGTCGCTGTAGCAGTTTTCCATGCCCTGCCCATTCTTGTTTGAGAATCCTGATTCCCCTCCCTGACTGAAGAGTTCTTACAGAAGGCACCTGAAAGTTTTGTGGCTTCTATTGGCCACATGAGCATGCTTGACCTACATACAGAGCAGGCCAGAAAAGTTAAAATACCCTGAAATCTACCTTCTGTCAGTGACAGATGGGAGTTAGTAGCTAAGTGCCACCTGCCTTCCTCACCCTTGGGATGATACAAACCAAGACACGGTCCATACAACTTCTCAGGATCTCAGAGTAGGGTTGATTTTTAATTGCTGCTGGCTAATTCCTATTCATGTATCCACTTTGTATTGGAATATGTATATCCTTCTCAGAAAAAAAACTTCCTTTTAACCTACTTCCTTGCTTCAAAGTCAGTTTCCTGAAAACCCATAGCCCCATTTGTAGATATAAATTCATTTTGCCATTCTAATTACAATTGCAACTCCATCATAAATAAGCATAGCTATCTCCCTACTCTTTGTTAATATTCTCCATTCCATTTATATGAATTGACAAATTACATCATTTACTGTTGATCATGAATCTTCCCTAGAAAGTAGAGCTCTGAGAGCAGATATTTTTGTCTGTTTGCTATACCTCTAGTACCTATAATAATGCCTGCTGTACGGAAGGTACTCAATGCATTATTTTTGAAGAAAAAATAATAAAGTGAATCTTGAAATAAATTAGACTTAAACCAAGAATATTTTCCTCTGAGATTGACAAGGTAGCTTTCTGAAATTGGCAAGGAGATAACATTTAACTCAAACTTACATTATAGACCACCAGAATGTATTTTTTATCAAAGATTTGGCTTTTATCATTTTGCTATGAGTTTTTAAGTTCCTTAAATGTAAATTGAAGTTTACATTTAAAATATTTTATATTATTATACTATATTAATAGCAATTTATATTTAAACAAATATCTGACTAAAATGCATACTAATGATCTGAGTAGGCATTTCTCAAAAGAAGACATACATATGGTCAACAAGTATGATTAAAAATGTTCACTATCGCCGGGCGTGGTGGCGCACGCTTGTAATCCCAGTACTTTGGGAGGCGGAGACCGGAGGATTCGGGTTTGCGGCCAGCCGCAGCTCTCTCTCTCTCTCTCACCCTGTCTCTCTCTCTCTCTCTCTATCTATCTACTTATTGAGGCCCTCCGCAACTTTGTGCAACTTCGTGAGACCCAGTTTCAAAATAAAGTATAAAAAATAGGGCCGGGTGTGTAGCGCGGAGGTAGAACGCCCCTGGGTTCAATCCCCGGTACCGCAAAAAAAAAAAAAAAAAATGTTCACTATCTCTAATCATCAGGGAAATGGAAATAAAAACCACAGTGTAATATCACCTCACCCCAGCTCCATTGGCTATGATAAAAAAAGCAAAAAAAAATGCTGCTGAGTATGTGGAGACTTTTATACACTATTGGTGGGAATGTAAATCAGCATAGCTTCTAGGAAACAATATGGAGATTCCTTTAAAATCTCATACTAAAACTGCCATGTGATCCAGCAATCCACTACTGGGTATCTACACAAAGGAAATGAACTCACTACATTAATGAGATACTTGTACTCCCATGCTATTTCAGCACTACTTTCGATAGACAGAATATGGAATAGGCCAGGATGTCCATCAACAGATAAATGCATATAAAAAATATGATACATTTATCTAAAGTCCCTTTTGTTTCTATTTTCTCTCCAGCTTCCACATATGAGAGAAAACAAATGACCCTTGACTCTGAGACTGGATGATCTCAGCATAATATTCTCGATTTCTATCCATTTTCCTGCAATTGACATAATTTTGTTCTTCATTATGGTCAAGTAAAATTCCATTGTGGGTATAAACCACATTTTCGTTATCCATTCATCCATTGACAGACACCTAGGTTGGTTCCATAATTTGGCTATTGTGAGTTGTGCTGCTATAAACATGGATATGCATGTGTCACCATAGCATTCTGACTTTTGGAAAGTCAAATAATACTATGTCCATGCAGGAAGGTATCACTACCAATCTCACTAATACATACAGGAAGGTGCAGGTAGCAGGGTGGGATCTGGAGGGAAACATACCAAATGCTATATGCATGCAAGTCTGTATCACTTTGAACCTCATTATAATGTATAACTACAGAGTACCAATAAAAATACAACAATGTGAAACATATACACAATAAAAGATTTTAATTTTGATTTTTGTCAGTGTAGAGTGCTTAATCATTATATTGAGATTCAAAATGATATATACAACATCATTTATTGTTTCCCTCCCTATCTCACCCATTACCCCCTGCCCACCCCATACATGGTAGTGAGATTCATAGTGATACATTTATATATGTGCTTAATATTATTTGTTTTGTTGCCTTCCCAAGCCTCCATTTTCCCCTCCTCTCCTTCCTCCTCAAAACCCCTTCCAACACAATGGAATATTATTTAGCCATAAAAAGAATGAAATCCTGTGCATTTGTATCAAAGTGAAAGGGCTACCAGACATCTCATTAAGTGAAATAAGCCAGGCATGAAAAGGAAAATACATGTGTCACTCATTTGTGGAAACAAAAATATTGAATAGAGTGGCAATAATGGTCACTAGAGACTGGGAAGGGAAGGGTGGAGGGGGGATTGAAAGATTTTCAACAAGAGGCACCAAAACACAGGATGAATTAATTCTAGTGTTCTATAGCCTACAACTATAATCTACAGAAATCTATGATGTATTTCAAATAATTAGAAGAGCATAAAGGTTCCTAACCTATAAATGATTGAGGATATAGAAATGCTAAGTACACTGATTTTATCATTGCATATGTACAAGTATTATATCTCAAAAATAAATTAATTAAAAACAAAAATTTTATTAAAACTTTGAATATTTACTAAGTATAATTTTTTTTTTTTTTTGCGGTACCGGGGATTGAACCCAGGGGCATTCTACCTCCGCGCTACACCCCCGGCCCTATTTTTTTATGCTTTATTTTGAAACCGGGTCTCACGAAGTTGCGGAGGGCCTCACTAGGTAGAGAGAGAGAGAGAGAGAGAGGGAGAGAGAGAGAGAGAGCGCTGAGGCTGGCAGCAAACCCAGATCCTCCGGTCTCCGTCTCCCAAAGTACTGGGATTACAAGCGTGCGCCACCACGCCTGGCTACTAAGTATAATTTTAAATTGTCCTGGAAAGCCAACAATTGGAATCTTTTCTAACTCCAATAGCTAGTTTTTAGATCTTTGTCATTGAGGAACATGTGAATCAAGTGAGTATTTAATCTACAGATGTGCAACCATAAGCTTTACAAGGTCTCTTGTTATTAATAAGATTAGACTAGTGACATATTATGAATACAAGAAAAGGACAATTGGAATATAATAGAATATCTGCAACTCAATTTCTATTATTGGGGATACTAGCTTTCTGGGTGGCACATAATATATTGTGCTGAAAAAGCAATATGATAATTAAGAATATGCTACTAATAATTCTCAATGTTAATGTTATTATAAAATAATAGTGTCTCTTATAAACTGCCCTTTATTTAGAAAGCATCATGAGCCTTCAAACATTCATAAAAAGAGTATTATAACATTATGGTATTTTGAAGATGTTTTCAGTCAGATAGACTAATATTCAAATTCCAGCTCCACCATTCACCAAGTGTCTGCTCTTGGGAAAATTACTCCAGATATTCTAATTTTTAAATATTTTATAAGAGAATAATATGTAAGATAGTGTGCAGAATGCTCAGCTATACAACTTGATATATCTTTACACAGCTGACACATTTACTGAGTCAGCCATCTAAACAAATTCACACAGAATATTTCAAAGAGCACAAAATCCTGCCTCACGGCCCCACCAGCCATCACTCTTCCCCACTACTCTGGAGTAACCCATCTTTTCACTTCTGTCACCATAGACTACCATGGTCTGTTTCTGAAATTTTCGTAAGTATAATAACACTGGATGTAATATTTTACATCTGATTTATTTTGCAGAACATTCAAAATGTGAGATTCAGTACTGTTGTTCTATGTAGTAGTCATTTGATCTTTTCACTTTTGCATATTGTATATTATTACCCCATATGATTCACATCTAATCTAAACTAATTTGCCCATTCCAAATCCAATAAAAATTCAAGATATTTTTGCCCGTTAATAATTATTTTGCTTCCACTCTTTTAACTGGATACAAGGTATTCTTTGGGGATAATGGGATATTTTCAAGCTAGATGGAGATAGTGTTGGTACAACATTGCAAATGTGTTCAATATCACTGAATTGTACACTTTAAAATAGTAAATCTTATGTTGTCTAATTTTCACCTCAATGAAAATAATCGTGTTGCTTTGCACATTCTGTCACAGGTTGGCCTGTCCACAGTAGAGTATTCACATCTTCAGCTTGAACAGACACTGCCAGGTGGCTTGGGTGCAGTGCCAGCTCCCACGTTCACCAGCAGCAGAAAAGCTTTCCAGTTCCTCCACATTCTTGCCAACATGATTTGTCTTTTCGCATTTTCATTGGCTTTAATCTGCTTTTCCCAGATGATGAATGATGCTGGGCACCTCTACATAAGCACATTGGCTCTTTGAATAGCTTTTAAATGGAGTGCCTATTTGTATTAGTTTTTTTATTTTTACTGATTTGAAGGATTTTTTTATATTCTAGATAAAAAATTCTTCATCTAATAAAAGTATCTCCCACAATTGTTCAAAATGTCAAAATATTCTCATCCTGTGATTCACTAATAGTGAACAGAAGTTCTTAATTTTAATTTAGTTTAATGTTCCATGCTTTCCCTTTATATTTTGTGCTTCATAAGTCTTGTTAAGATGTTATTTGCCTATCTGAACATCATGAATATAACATGTTATCCTCTACAAGTTTCACTGTACTGCCTTTTACATTTGGATCTAAGATTGCTTGGAATTAATTATATGGAATTATGTGGATAAGCAATCAAACTTCTATTTTCTCTTCTTTCTTTAATACACACACATACATATATTGATTCACATATATGTATGTACATTAATATGTTTTTACATACGGATGCATGTGTGTATACCTGTGCTCATATGTATATATGTGCACATTACATATGTATCTGTGTATATATATACATATATGTTCATGTGTGTATATGTATGCCAGCAGATGGTAAAAACATTATCCTCTATTAAATTCAGCATTTTTTTGTTAAATATTTGATCATCATATAAAGAAGTTGGCTCAACTATTAATCTCATTTTGTTCCTCTGAAAGCAATATACTCTTCTTTCAGGCTCCTTTTAAAGACTTTTTTTCCCTCTGTGTTTGGTTTTTCAGCAGGTTTACTTTGAAGAGGATAGATTTTATTTGCATTTGGGATTTTTATGATTTCCTCATTTTTTGATATTACAATTTGTGTCATATTTAAAATATTATTGTTCAGTATCCTTTGAATTTTGCTGTTGTCTGTTATTTTCTCTTTCCAGGACTTCAATTCCATATAGGTTCCATCCTTTAGCTTTGTTTGTTTTGTTACTTTGTCTGTATTCTTCAAGATAGATATTCTCTGCTTAATTCAATAGATGGCATTAAAGAAGATTAGACAGTAATCTTCTCTCCTGCAGTGTCAATCCTCTTTTATATCTACCTATTGAATTCTTTATTGCAGTTATCAAAACTTTCATTTCTAGGATTTTCACATTATACACACACACATAAACATATACACATTTTAAATTCCTATTCCCTGTTGCAATTTTAATATACTATTCTCTCAGCATACTATTGCAGGTATTAATTGATTTAAAGTCTGTGTGTGATAATTCCACAACCAAAGTAACCTAAATTTTTCTCTTAGTTTACAATAATTTGTTTCTATATTCTAGTAGGATCAATTATTTTTGTTTAATTGCTGGCAGGTAGAAACTCACTGGCAAACTACCTGATTCAGTTAAGGTTGACCTGTTTCTTGTTTGTTCTGCTGCTAGGTAGAACTCTCCTGGTTCTACTGAAAGTAGAGAGTCCTAACCAGTCACTCTTTCTTATTTGTCCCTGAACTCTGATCACTGACTTCCTAGTGCTATGTTTCCTATTTTGTTTTTAGCAGCTGTTTTCTTCTTGGATTCTCTTCATTTAGTTCCTGTATGTGCACTTTAGTGGGTGAATAAATGTCTCAAAACAAATTACACATAGCATACTGGGCTCAATTTTTCCACATTTCATTTTTCTTCTGAGATATTGGCCTCCTAAATACTGACTACTTGGTAAATTTGACTCCAAAATTTTTATCCCTATCCCAGTGAGCTTGTGGTCAATTGTAGACAGCATTTCTCTGTTCAAACTTTATGTCCAAGCCATGAATTAGCAAAAGTCCTAGAGAAGAGGACTGTAGGGAATGGAAGAAAGAAGCAAACACTTCAATCTATTTCCTTCTGGGTGGCTCCCCCATATCCCTAGCTGCCCTGATGACCTCAGGATAGCGTTCACATTGTCCATACTCTCACTATTGCTTTCAGTGGGAGAGTAAGTATGAGAGTCTGAGCAAGTTATGCATACTCTGTAATTCTTATTTTTCTCTTTTTAAAATGAGGAAACATATAAATCATATATAAGAATATTTCTTATGTAAAGTTCATTGCAGAGCACATTATAAGTGACTAATAGAAAGCAGAGATTATGACTGCTGGTTTTGTACTTTAATAAATAATAATAGTAACTACTATCACCACAATAATATTAGGGTGTATATAGGGCTTAGATTTTAAAAATATGAAATTATAATGCCAATGACAGAGTAAAGTATAGTTTTAAGTTGAAACACAACCGTTTTTCATGTTGGATATTGCTCATTAAGTTGCTCTGTTTCTAAAATACTATCTCCTTATGTAAATATTTTGAACTAATAAGAAAAAGAAAGTGACTGTACATATAACCTCACTCTATTTTATTTGTTTGGTGGGAACTCATTTGGCTGTTACTAAAAAAAAAAACTTCAAAGTAGGAAGGGGTAATATTTTTCTCTTAGCAAAATGTCCAGTGACAGGCTAGACTAGTATGGCTACTCTAAGATTATATTAGGAACTCTCCTCCATCAGTCTATTAATTCCCCTATTTACAGTCTTTGGCTTTTGTCCTGTCTTCATGGTTTCCTCTTGTTGGTACAAGAGCCAATCTTCCTCCAGAGTCATCTACGCATTATCCACAAGGAAGGGAAGTGGGTAGCAACAATGAGACCATCATTCTTAGGTCAGAGAGGCTGACTTCCCTAGAAATTATGAAAAAGATTTCTACTTATGGGACTCTGTCAAGAATTTTATCTGTTAACTCTCAGACGGTGAGTAAATACAACTTTTTAGCTATACATATTGCTTCCCCAAACCAAATTTTTCCCACAAATTTACTTATACTTCCTAAACATCAGCTTCAATTTTTATTTTCTACCTTATTGTTTCTCAAGATATTATGAGCCAGAAGAAAATAAATAAAGGACTACAGGTATACATGGTCATTTATATAAGAGACTTACTTATATTACAATATTTTAAAAGAGCCAATAAATGGTTCAGAAAACTATTGTAGAAGCCGGGCATGGTGGCGCACGCTTGTAATCCCAGTACTTTGGGAGGTGGAAACCGGAGGATCCGGGTTCGCGGCCAGCCTCAGATCTCTCTCTCTCTCTCTCTGTCTCTCTCTCTCTACTTAGTGAGGCCCTCAGCAACTTCGTGAGACCCAGTTTCAAAATAAAGTATAAAAAATAGGGCCGGGGGCGTAGTGTGGAGGTAGAATGCCCCTGCGTTCAATCCCCGGTACCTCAAAAAAAAAAAAAAGAAAACTATTGTAGAAAAATGAAAAACCTTTATGTATTTCACAGTTAATTTTTTTAGAAAACTGGATTATTTTCAGAAAATATCTAAAAAATTAAGAATTATTGATCTTTAGGAAATGCTTTAGAAAACTACTGATATTTCATAGTTTATATGTAATTATATAAATATCTGTATAACTATATAAATAAAAATAAAGAGAAAAACATATTGTTACACAAAAGTCACATAGTTGGGACTTTTGCATTAGTTCAAACCTATATTTTATATATAAACAATAAAACACATACATTCTAGGCATGCATTGAATATCTAGAGTTTCTACACTGGGGAAGAGGGCAAAGAGCAAATGCAAAGAGAAATGAAGAATACTTTTAAAACAGCAAAAGTTGTTTGATATTCTAAAATCACAAATTCAAAAAAGGAATGAACTTTCAAAGTCTGAAGGCACTTAGGTTAAACATATTGTAAATAACTTCCAGTTCTGACCTAGAAGTATTTTATCTATTACATTCCATGTTGTTTCTGTCTCTTAACATTACTTAGTCTGTTTCCTCTTCTCTCCTAATGCATCTTTTTTTATACATTACTGGACCAATCAGCACTGCAAAGGGACTGGTGCTGCCTTTGAGTTGACTGTCAGGTTATTTTATTATGCTGGCTTCAAGGCTATATTCAGATGACCTGCTTGGGCTGATTGTGAATCTTCTTATCTGTTATTTAAGATGCATTTTTATCATTTCTTAAATCTGTGTAACTTTAGTCTCAAATGGGAAGGTAATAAATGTGTTTGGATGAAAAGGGATTCATTCAACTTCCCAACAGCCAACAGGTGCATATACTAATATATTAATTGAATCACTCTTTGAGGAATAACCATTTGAGGAAAGTTTTTGCTCCTCTGGATGAGGTTGACCCTAGTTCGATTTCTATTACCAAATGTTTCTTTGTCAAATGATTGAAAGTTTTCTTTCCTTTGTATTTTTTTACTGGAAAAATGTGCTTTTTAAACTCATATTACTTCTGAAAATATAAACAAGGAATAATAATTAACAAAGGAAATCTATTAATAGGGACGATGAAACTTTTCTAAACATAATTCTCCGCAAGTCAGCATTTTGGAAAAGAACCTGGTGACAAGCATGACGTGGTGGTTCCACACATAGAGGTCCTCTGAAGGGACTCTCTGACTGTGTGCTCAAATAAAATTACAGAAACAGTAGAGTGTTAGTTAAAATTGTCAAATCTGCAAGTAAAGTCACATATGCATGCACGCAGGCACAAATACTGGACAGCTTTGCAAATACAAATTATTCTTTAAGTGATATTTAACTTTCTCAAATTAAAAATGTCTCATTTTCAAACTTCCAGGCATGTCCCTACCCTATGGCAAGGTCTAGCATTGTTCTTTTACTCAACACACTGTCAAAACAGAAAAGGTTCAAGACTGCCTAAGATTTATAATAAAATAAATTCCAAGGTGAAGAGAAATGAGCAATACTTAAACCGTTAAGTGTTCTTAAATATTAAAGGAAGTATATTTCTACTATTAAACAGTGAGAGAATATAATAAAAATACTTCATGACTCCATGATTAGCATAAGAGAGTGTTTTAATATATCTTTCCCATTCCTCATTCAAATCATTAATGCAAATACAAATAAAAACTTAGCGTTGTTTAATTTATTGAGGCTATGCCTCAGCAGGCTAGGAAGACAAATATTGAAGTCAAAGTCACTAAGCAACCAGGATGTAAGTACTGATATCTGTTTTATTTCTTCATTTCCTTTATCACCAAAATCCAGATGATGTTACAGAGATATGGTAAGGACAAAATATGATAAAGACTGCCTGTTAAAGAAAAAGTATATATCCAATACTAATGTCATTATCTTTATTAAATTACAGAGAATTTTAGTGATCAGACCAAACTCATGTATATAGTAAATGGCAGCCTGAGATTTAGATCTATGTGTCTGAAAGACCATCCTCAAAAACATGATCGTATTCTTACTGCTGTGGGGCTATGATTTCTAGCGTATCTGAAGGAGGATCTACCTATTACCTAACAGCATTCTACTTCCAAGATTTTGCTTGTTCTTGGGAATTTGGTCTGCCTAGTACATGAAATAGCAAGTATGGACTATTCTAAAAAATCTGATCAGAACTCAACTTCTAGTTTGCTATAGCTGCCAGGTAGAGCCATTTGACAAATAGGCACAGTACAGATTAGAAAAGTGAAGGGAGGGAAGTTGGTGGAGAAAACATAAACTCTAGTATCTCGAGTGAAATAGATTTCTCTGTGGCCTACAGTTCTAAAATATTTTGAGAAGGCTTTGATGATGCAATATAATCCTAATGAATTAAGAGATCACAAAACAGAGGTAAAGTTTAAGCTCTTTTAATTCAGGATATTTTCACATTAGCCAACTTCTCTTAAGTTTTTTTTCATAAGGAAAACCAGGAGAGGTGCACCTTTTTCTAATAGTCAGGGGATACTGGAATGGCATGTAAAGGAAATTAGGTAGACCCAGGTAAAAATGCCATTAAAAAAGATGCACAATATAAAAAATTTTAGGATTTCTTTATTTAAAGCTGTCTTATGATTTCTCTGGAACATCTGTTAGATACTTCATCACTATTGCTTTCCAATATTCATCTAATGGTATACACTCAACTATCTTCACAAGAAACTCCTGAGGAGCCAGGCACAATAGTGCACACCTGTAGTCCCCGCTACTCAAGAGGCTGAGGCAGGAGGATCACAAGTTCAAGGCCAGCCTAGTGAATTTAGTGAGACGCTGTCTCAAAATAAAAATGAATGAATAAATAAATAAATAGGCCTGGGGAGGCAGCTCATTGGTAGAGTGTCCCTGGGTTTAATCCACAGTAACACAAAAAGAAAAAAGAGAAAGAAACACCTGAGAAGTATTTTTAAAATTCAGACTCCTGGATCCCACTCCAGAATGATTGAACTGGAGTCTCAGGTGGGCAAAATGTCCTGGAAAGTCCCTATTTCAATCAGCTGAACTAATTATGACAATCATCCAGGTTTAGAATATGGTGCTTATGATATATTAAATACATTTTATGGCAGATATACAAATTCAGAAAAAATAGAGTTTTTTCATTTTTCTGTTGAATTATTGAATTTAATATATCGTATATTCATTTGCAGAATTAAACAATTTAAACTGGTCTATTACTCGCAGTCTTGTAGTAATTTCTTGCCCACCCATTTCAGTCATTTAATTTTCTTTATTTGACTTTTATTATTTGCCTTTTCAAAGCATGTAACAGAGAATTAATGGAATATGACATGCAAATCAATACCATCCAATTCTATTGACCTGCACATAAGCCAGGATTAACATAATTTAAGAATAATTGATTATTTTTAATGTGTCAATGAAAATGCTTGATTTTACTTATGAATAAATTTATTCAGCTAAGCTCCACCAAAATCTGGTAGAAAGATAATGTTATTTCTGGGTTATTGCTGTCCATTTGCTTTAAGGTCACAACATAAAAAATACATAGGCTAGTGATTTTTCAGTGTGGAAAGCTATTTTCAATATAGGTTAGATGAAATGTCATCTTATTTTTAATGGGAAAAATAGCATAATAATTTATTCAGCAAGAGAGACTTCTGGTCACAGATTTTAGACTCCAGAGAATATGGCTAGTAATGAAGCTGCAGCGATTAGCTACTATTTCGCCTCCTAAAGGAATCGTGGTATCTCTAAGAAAATCAGAATGTGTAGCTTTGACAAAAGACAAAAATTAATAATAATAAATAAATTAACATTTTTCTTTCTCCTGTCGTTTCTTGTGCTTCAATGTGCAATAATCCATGTGAATTTTTATTTAAAAATGCTTTTAAAAGAATACATTTAACTTCATAATTTTTAAAATAGTTTTAGATTTAAAGTCAGAGAACTTTAAATAATAAATAAGCTACTTAGGACTTTTTTTAGTTTTCATAATAAAATAAAAAGTAAAATTAAAATAAAAACATGACCAATAGCAAAACATAGGAAATAATTCATAAATGTCTGAAATTACTATTGCCTTTAAAGTGGAGTAATAAGTGATAAGCTAACTAAAGTACTTAAGCTGTGATCTTATATTATTTTTAAAAGAGCAGAGATGAATAATTCTTTAAAAAATAATTAAAATCACTACAGATTGGGAGACTAAAACATGCCTCCTATTTGAGTGTTTGTTTCTAGTCTTCTGCTTTCATTGACTAAGTAGTCTGTATCCTTTTTCCTTTCTTAAAAGCTCTCAAAGATGCAACCAGCCTTTTCAGTGCTAATGCCAGATTCCTCACTTTCCCAGTTCTCAGGATGGGATTGTTTTAGCATTTTCCCTGCTGTGACCCAAACACCAGACACACAAAACTTAAAGAAAGAAGAATTTTATTTGCTCACAGTTCTGGAGATTTCAGTCCATGTTATACTGACTTTTAAAGAGGAGCCAAGCTTCAGAGCCTCAGGGCATCATGCCAGGAAACAGAGAGAGAGGGTGAAAGCTGTGTGAGCTCATGGAGGCAGAGGTGAGATGAGCAGAAAGCTGCAGCAGCCAGACAGGAAAACACTGTCCTGGAACACGCCCCCAGGGACCTTTCCTACCAACCAAACCTTGCCTCTAAACATGGTTGCCTTGTCTACCACAAGAGGGTCGGAGAACATTCTAAATCCAAAGCATAACAGGTATTATCCTGAATCTACCTCAACCACATTGCAAGGTGACATTTGTATTAAATACTCAAATATATAGGGATAGTCATACATCTCCAATTGGAGGAATGGAACAAGAAGGAAAAAAACAATGATCTACTGGTGCTCAAAGTGTGCTAGTATACTAAGTATTTTCACATGAGCTTAATTTACTCCTCAATTCTGAAAGGCTTAGAGTACTGTGCTAGTTTTTTGTCACTGGACAAAACACCTGAGGAAAAAATGGCAATTGAATTGAATAGTTACTTCTCAAAAGAAGAAATAAAAATGGCCAATAAACACACGGAAAAAAATGTTCAACATCATTAGCAATTAGGGAAATGCAAATCAAAACAACATTGAGATTCCATCTAACTCCAGTTAGAATGGCAATCATCAAGAATACAAACAGCCGGGCGTGGTGGCGCACGCTTGTAATCCCAGTACTTTGGGAGGCGGAGACCGGAGGATCCGGGTTCGCGGCCAGCCTCAGCTCTCTCTCGCTCTCTCTCCCTCTCTCTCTCTCTCTCTCTCTCTCTCTCCTTAGTGAGGCCCTCCGCAACTTCGTGAGACCCGGTTTCAAAATAAAGTATAAAAAAAAAATAGGGCTGGGGATGTGGCACGGAGGTAGAATACCCCTGGGTTCAATCCCCAGTACCGCAAAAAAAAAAAAAAAAGAATACAAACAATAATAAATGCTGGAGAGGTTGTGGGGAAATAGGAATCCTTATACTTTGCTGGTGGGATTGCAAATTAGCTGCTATAGAAAACAGTGTGGAGGTTCCTCAGAAGACTGGGAATGAAACCACCATATGACCCAGCTATACCACTCCTCTGTATCTTTCCAAAGGAAATAAAGTCAGAATATTATAGCAATATATCCACATCTATGTTTCTAGCAGTAAAATTTACAATAGCTAAATTATGGAACTAGGCTAGGTGTCCAAGAACAGATGAATGATTTACAAAACTGTAGTATATACACAGAATGGAATTTTACTCATCTATAAAGAAAAAGAAAATTATGTCATTTGCAAGAAAAATGAACGGAACTACAGAATATTATGCTATGTGAACAGTTGTATGTTTTCTCTCATATGTGGACACTAGAGAGAAATTAAGTAATGAGGGACTTGGGATAAAGGAGGAGAGACTCCAGTGGAGCAATGGAGGGGGTTAAAGGGAGGAAGGTGGGGGTGGGGGGAAGGAGACTTGATGAAGGCAATGATTCAAATAGTGCTATGTACATATACAAAATTATCAATACCTATCTCAATTACATGTATGGGGAAGGAGAGGGAATGGAGTGGAGTCCGGAGGGAAACACACCAAGTGCTGTGTGCATGAAGGTTTCAATCATTCTGAAACCCATTATGATGCATAACTGCAATACACCAATAAAAGTATATTTTAAAAGTGCCTGAGAAAGTCAACTTAAAGGAGGAAAGATACAGTTTGGTTCATGATTTCAAAGGTCTCAGTGCATGGCTGCTTGGCCCCATGGCCATGGGCCTGTGAAGTGGAGCATCAGGGCAGGGAGCAAGTGGCAGAGTAGATTCTCTCCTCATGCATCCAGGAAACAGAGAGAAAAAGGAGCCAGGGACATCATAGAGTCTTCAAGGACACACTTCCTGTGACCCAAGGTCCCACCTCCTAAAGTTCCCACCACCTCCCAATAATGTTATCAAATTATGATACCATCAATAAGTTAATCCACTAATGAGGTCAGAGTCCTCATTCTGAAATCACTTCCCAAGAGACCCACCACATTGCCCTGGGAACCAAGACTCTAACACTGAGCTCTTGGGGAAATTCCACATCCATAAATGGGTAAAATCTACACATACCTAATGGATATCATACTTTCCTTTCAGATTGAGTAAATTATAAAAAGTGGTTACATTTTAATTATTTCACAATATTGTTTATTTTAGCAAGGGTATTTTTTCTCATTTCACACATGCTGTTCATGTGAACACATTATCATGTACAGAATACTTTGGGGATGTGTGAATACCAAAGTCAGTCTTAATTTTACTCCAATTTTAGAAACATTAATGGGGGCAGGCATGAGGCAGCTCTTCAGAATGTATTTCCAATGACTTTAATTTTAGTTTTCTAAAAGTAATTTTTCATACACTTCCACAGACTCATCACTACACACAATTCATAGAGAAGTGACCTAATATGGAGGCAATTTGAGAATTTATTCAAATATCTGTATATGTTTATGAACCATATAGCTATTACTGTGGTAATAGAATGTGTACATTATAGTACATACATAAAATAGAACTTTCAAAGTGTCAGGTGAAGGTTAAATAAAAATAGATATTAACAAATATGGCCTCATACAATTAAAATAGCCCCCAGTTTCTCAACCTGATGTGATGTAATACACTTACCTTGAGTTTGGGCAGAATGTGAGAATATGAAGGTGATATCACTCCTGTGATTTGGTTACATATCAATCAACTTTGAGTTAAGCAAAAGGAAAAATATTTTGGGTAGGTATCAGAGAGATTTCCTGTTTGCTGGTTTGGAGAAAACAAACAGCTCTGTTGTATACTGCCTTTGGGCCACGTGGGAAGGTTCTGCAGAATGTCATCAAAGCTGAGAATAGCCTCTGCCTTACAGATAGTTGCAAAATGAAGACCTTACCCATAATTAACAGGAAATTAAATCTGCTATAAATCAGTTATCTTAGAAAAGGACCCTCTGGGCGTGGTGGTGTATGCTTGTAATCTCAGGACTTGGGAGGCTGAGACTGAAGGATCCGGGTTCATGGCCAGCCTCAGCTACTTAGTGAGGCCCTCCGCAACTTAGTGAGACCCTGTTTCCAAATAAAGAATAAAAAATAGGGCTGGGGTGTAGCTCGGAGGTAGAATGCCCCTGGGTTCAATCCCCAGTACCACACACACAAAAAAGAAAAGGACCCCATGTCTCAGATGAGAATCACAATTTTATGTCAGACTAGTGATACCCTAAGCAGAGAAGCCAATATATGTACATATTAAATGAATCTATCTACTATCTACCTGTATATAATATGTAAATTATGACATTTAAATATATATATTTAAATATATATATTTAAATATATATATATATATATTTAAATCTCATAAAGTTTCTAGGTCTGAGTCAATCTGACTTGACTTGATAGGAAGTACCCACAACTTTACCTACAGAAATAAAGCCTGATTCCTTGTCCTTCCTGTTTTCCCATTCTACTCTCATAGCAAGGAAATTGAGGCTAAGAGAGATTAATAATCTTCCCTGAATAGAGACTACATAACACCAACTATTATATAAGGACCAAATTTTCAATGATTTCCTGTTTTGACAATTTTACTCCTGATATTTTATGGTATTTGGACATCATTAGTGAAGTATTGACAGTATACACTGATTGTGAAGACTTGTAACTCTAGTCCTACAATCCTCAAAATATCTTGAGTAGTAAAACAGCTGGGATTATAGGAAATATACCTGATCTTCATTTACATCAACCTCCCTGGCTGGAGTCACAATAAGACACTTGCCAAACTGTGTACTACATTAAAGTTATGCTGCTTAACTCAATAGATTAACATTTTAAGGTTATGGTTCTGGAATCCGGCAAAAACAAAACGTGAACAGCATTGAAGTGGCTAGGTAAATTGCCATAATTAAGATTAACTAGAGGACAGTATCTTATGAATTTAATATTTAAATTTAATATTTGGCAGTTGTCCTCGTTGAATTGCTATGGCCTCTTTTAGAACTACTTTTTATTGCCTTAAGAATATTTTTGCCCATTTTCATAGTAGTATGTATATGCCTGTGTGTGCTTGTGTGTGTGTGTGGTGTATGTGTAGACATTTTAATAAGCGATTGCATCTTTCAAATAGTGTGTGATTATGAAACTAACTCAGAATAAGTAAAAATATAGCCTGTCCTTTGCTTCTTCTTCCCTAAGGAATATGTTGCATACATAGTGAACACGAGAGCCACTAATCTAATCCACAGCAGATAAACTGTTAAATTTCTACTCCTTGCCATTTTTTCACTGTCAATAGTAAACTAGGCCATGGCAGAAATAGCCTGCTTTCTCGGTTTACATGCCAATAAAAATTATGCCTTATTTTATTCAGGGGGTGAGGGAAACATGTTATCTTAACACAATGTAAAAGAGTTTTAAAGTCTTGGCACATTTTTACTGTCAATTCTCATTTCTTATGCCCCTTTAAATATAAATATTTATTATGTTTCATGTTCCTTTCATGAATATAACTCTCTGGAAAATTGTAGGTCTCAAAGTCATTCAAGTGTTTATCATGGGGAATGGATATAGATATGACAAATGGCATGAAAACATGCATTTTATTTCCTTTTAATTATTTTTGTAGTAAATATCCAATGTTAGGGATACCAAACAAAGTACATTTTTACATCTTAAAAGGTCTTCTCAGCAATAATTATATAGATGACTATACTTTAAAAGAGTCCAGTAAATAATTCTTTGGTGAGTTTTTATACTTCAATGCAAAGAAACCACAGAAAAATCAATAAAGTCTCACAGAGTGCAGTAAGAATTTCAATAAAGACACAATTTTTTACTAGTTTAGATTCCACAGAACATAATGAATTTCCTAGAACAATTAAAATACACTCATGAACAAATAGTTTAATGAAATGGGGGTGTCAGAAATTATACTTTATAAATGAAATTCATTACTAGAAAAGTCAGTTTTGTACTGTGGTGAAGATGTGACCTTCCATTATCATTTAAAAAAAGGTCATTGAGCATTAAACCCTCTGTGTCAGGGATAAGCAGACTCTCTCCTTTATTTCTGTTTGTAACATAAGGGAGTCCCATACCAGCTGCATGCAGGATTATTTCGGGAGTATATAACTGTATTTAAATCATTTATATATTACATTTTACAAATGCAATAGGAAAATGTGTTCTTTTACATTCATGGTTAAGAGATGGAACAGATGGTAAAAGGCTCAGTTTAAACTAATATGGACATTAAAATAACTGATACTGCAAGCATTCCTTGATATAACAGAAGTTTAGTTCACTATAAAATAGGATTGTGACTTTCTAGAATACATTAAACATAATGTGTCTTTAGCAACAGTTTTTCTACATGAAGAAACTTGCTGTTAGAATTTAGTCATAAGAATGTGTAACTTAAAAATGTACTCATTCATTCAACAAATTTTTTCTGAACGCAGGTTATTTTCAGTGATGGTGCACAATGTTGAGTTGCTTAGAATGATGAATAAAGACATGATGCCTGCCTTCAAGATAAGATCATGATTAGGTGGAGAAGATGGCAGCATTACAAAATACTGACAACATATGGAGCATTTGGAGCACCTACAGTGATTAGGTTTGTGGTATTTTCATACTCTCCTGGATTAGGTTTTTAATACTGGTAGTTGCAATGAATCGTCAATGGAGCTTAGGTCTGGAGTCCAGCCAGGACATTCTGCCCTTTGGTGTAGACATGGATAACAGAGAGAACTTAATTTATAACTGAAACATTCATTATATCCTTTCCATCAAATACCTAAAAAAGAAGTTAGAGGTTTTTTTTTCCCCAAAACTGAGGATTGAACCCAGGGCCTTGCCCATGCTAGGGAAGTGCTCTACCAATGAGCTTAATCTCCAAGATGAAGATAAAGAATTTTTAAAAAATTACTATTGAGCAATCATTTGAAAAATTAAAAGACCTTCTCAGGCCAGGTTTAGTGGCACATGCTTGTAATCTCAGTACTTAGGAGGCTGAGACAGGATGTTCACAGGTTCCAGGCCAGCCTCACCTCAGCAATTTAGTGAAGCCCTCAGCAACTTAGCAAGATCCTGTTTCAAAATAAAAAATAAAATAGGCTAGGGGTATAGCTTGGAAGTAGAACACTCTGAGTCCACTCCCCAGTAGCCCTCCAAAAAAAAAGACCTTTTCACCTAATAAGGTACTCTATTATTACTTTGCTTAGGATATTATCTTGCATGTTATCTTGCCCTGAATATATAGTTAACTCATATCGTTGAAAAATGTTTCACTTGGTCCAAACTCTAGTAAATTTTCTATGGTTCCTGACATGCATCTGTAATTTTCTTTGCCTCTACCCTTTACTAACTAAGGACATTTGCCAAGCACCGTCTAATATTATCTTTGGTTCTTCTTTGCAAAAATCTATTCATCCACCAGAACTTTACTTAAGAACCACTTTTATAGGCATATCTTCCCTGACATATGTTAGGTTCTTTGCTCCTTAATATTCATCTAGAACCATTAATTTTAAGAACATTTATCTTTGTTTTAATTCTGTGCTCAATATCTACTCTTTGCAGCAAGAATACAAGCATGATTCTTAGGCACTTAATAAAAGAAAACTATAATATACTCCCCTTCTTAAAGGCTACTTCTTTACTTAGTTTTTTTTTAATCTGTAGCTACTGAGGATATGGTCTGAGGACAGTGATAAGTGGAAATGGATCCAAAATTTAAGATTAAAAATGTGTACTGTTTAGTACACATTAAATCAATATGTTATAATTTTTCTTGTGGCTCACTCATTACATCCACTTCTTTATGCTGCTTCATAGATGCTACTTAATAAAAGCAGCACGACAGAGTTGATGGGTTTTTCATTTAGCCAGGCTTCTCTCAAAGTGCTTTTTAAGTTTGTTCGATATCTAGTTTCTTTGCAGGTGCTACCAGACTGTGAGCTGGTACTACTTGGGGAGCAGCTTTATAGTATTTTCTCCTTGAGCCTCATTGATGATTCCAAGCAAAGTTTACTGGGCGATCTGGAGAATTTGGGACATTTTAACCACATATATATCATACAGGGATGCTGCTGAGTCTTCTGCTAATTCAAAGAAGCTCTCTGAAGTTAGAGGCAAATTGTTTACTTAAAACATTAAAAAAATCATTTCGTAGCATTTAAGTAAGATAGAATAAGCATTGGGAATAGAGAAAATTGCATCTACACTTCTTAAATGATTATATATTGAAATCACTGAATACAGAAGTTATGATCATTCAAACATGTGCACCTGCTTATATTTGATTGTAACATCAGTCTTTCAAATAACCAACTATACTCTCCATATACACCTAATTCATCTGCACTTAAATTTTACTTTGATTATCACACATTCAAATTTCTGCAGATGTTCATGAAGTATATGTTTATGGAAATAAGGTCCTAAAGATCCAATCCTTCAAAGTTTACTGTTAACCCTGTCTATCCATGTATATTCAGTTCTTTCCAAATAAGCACTTACTTGTTTATTCAATTTGATATTCTACAAACAGAGCCTTCTCTATAAAAATTAATACTCAGTTAATATTCATTAACATATATTTATATTCCTCTTTTATCCAAAGAAGAGGACTTATCCAATTATTTATTGAATACTAATATCCTTTTTCTTAGTTTTAGCAAATAAACATATGATTTTCATGTAAAAGTGAGCTTACTATTCAAATAATATACTGCACTATATCAAGCACATTGACATCCACAATATTTTGTTGATTCATTCTAGCAACGCTGGATAGGCAGTTGCAGTATTATTCGCTTTATAGTGCGCGTGAGAAAATAGGATCGCAACAGTTAGGTAATATAGCAACAGTCCAGTAGGTAGTAAATGATAGAGTCAAGGGTCATGTATGGGTTTTATGGATTAATGGCCTATTCTCTTTCCACTAAAATACAATTCACTGAACAAATGATGCTATAATATTAAGACATCCACATGCAAAAAATGAATCTAGACAGACCTTACACCACAAAACTTAACTCAGAATGGATCTCAGACCAAAATCTAATACTCAAAACTTATAAAACTAGAAAATAACAGGTGAAAATCTAGAAAACCTTAGGCATAATGATGGCCTCTTAGATACAACAGCAAAGGCACAATCTAGGAAAGAAAGAATCCCTAAGATGGACTCGATTAAAATTAAAAACTTCTAGCTGGGCATGGTGGCACACGCTTGTAATCCCAGTACTTGGGAGGCTGAGACCAGAGGATCTCGGTTCTCAGCCAGCCTCAGCTACTTAGTGAGGCCCTCCGCAACTTAGTGAGACCCTGTTTCAAAATAAAGAATAAAAAAAATAGGGCTGGGGGTGTAGCCTGGAGGTACAATGCCCCTGGTTCAGTCCCTGGTACTGCCAAAAAAAAAAAAAATTAAAAACTTCTCTAAAAAAATTACATCAAGATTATGAAGAAAAAACACAGACTGTGAGAAAATATTTGCAAAAGATATCGGATAAACTATTCTTGGTGAAAATATACAAAGAACTATTAAATTTAAATATAAAACAACCCAATTAAAGTATGGCCCAAAGATCTTAGCAGACCAAAGAATATATACAGATGGCAAATAAACATATGAGAAAAATCAGCGAATTGCAAATTAAAAGAACAATGAGATACCACTGTAAATATATTAGAATGACCAAAATCCTTAACACTGGTAACATCAAAAGCTGAAAAAGATTTTCCTTCATTGATGTTGGGAATGTGAAATGGTACAGCCACTTTGGAAGACAGTTTGGCAATTTATTGTAAAACTGTGCATATTCTTACCATATGACCCAACAATTACAGTCTTTAATATCCACCCAAGTGCACTGAAAATGTATGTCTACTCAAAAACCTGCACATGGATATTTATAGCAGCTTTATTCATAATTATCAAAACTTACAATGAAGATGCCTTTCAGTAGGTTGATAAACTGTGGTATATACAGACAATGGGATATTGTTCAGCACTAAAAGGAAAAGAACTATCAGGCCATGAAAAAACATGGAAGTAACCTAAAAGTTTTATTACTAAAGTGAAAAAGACCTGGAAAGACTCCATGCTGTATTACCCCAACTATATGTCATCCTGGAAAAGGAGAAACTATGTAGGCAGTAAAAGGATGAGTGGTTATGAGAGGTTAAGAAGGAAGGAAACATGAATAAGTAGAACATTGAAGATTTTTTTTAGGTTATGAGACTATGTTGGCTAATATTAAATGATGGATGCAGGTCATTATATATTTGTTGAAACCTATAGATTGTACAAACTAAGAGTGAATCTTAAGCTATAAAGCTTGGGTGATTACAACATGTCATCAATTTTAACAAGTGTACCTCTCATGGGGGATGTTGATAATGGAGAGGCTATCTATGTGTGAGGGGAGAGAGTATTAGGAAAATCTTTGTACTTTCCCCTCAATTTCATTGTGAATATAAAGCTGCCCTTAAAAAATTATCATTAAAATACTTTCATTTCCACATGATGCTAAATATTTGGGAACTTCATAATTTCTGGTTATTTCTATAAATTTCCACCTTATTTATTTTTCACTATTGTGCAGTTATCTATGTGAATCTGCTACATAGAATACAAACCATTAATGTATTTAAATGCGTTATTCTTACATAGAAAACAAGGCTTTGGTATGGCTAATGACATTCGAGCTGACATACAATGTGAAAGATGTTAGTTCCCACTAAATTCATTCATGCCTCTGTGGACTTTGTTTTCTGTCACTCCCTGAAGTTCCATTTTACCAAGACCTAGCTTAGGCCCAGTGAAATGTGAGCAGAAGCAACATTTAAACTTCCCAGCTACATCGTTAAAAGCAAAGAGCCTTATTCTTCCTTTCTCCTCCCGAAAGGCACAGTGTGTATGTGTTTGTGAGAGTCAGGGCAGCCATTTTAGACCCAGAGAAAGAAGTTCTATGTTGAGGATGGCAAACAACAAATGTAAAAATTCTGAGCCCAAGTTAGTGTAGAACAGTGTGACAGTGGCCTCTGTGAATGCTTTTGTACCTTTGCACTGTAATATAAGAAAAATAGATCTCTGTCTTCTATAACCAAGGTGATTTGAGGCCCTTTCATTAGCATCCAGAGCCTATATTATACACACACACACACACACACACACACACACACACACACAAACATATTTTAGATTTTTATTGTATAACATATATATTCTGGATATATATTTATTATAAAAACAAATAATATTTTCAGGTTGATAAATGATTTGATAACTGAAGATAGTTTTCTGTTTGAAAAAAATTTATTTTTTCTACTCTCATTTTAAATAATGTTTCCAAACTTCCTGAGATATAGTGTAATAGTCTCTGTTAATTCAGAGAAATCTAAACATACTACATAGCTCTTGAGCCCAAACCAGTACATGGTAGATTGGCAAATATTGAATTAAGTATTTTTAGAATGCAATTGATTCCTAATTCTTTCATTGCTAGTATAGTGCCCAATGTGCCATCATATTGTCCTAGATTTCTACTACTGTACTCAATGTGCCATATATTTTCATAATTTCATTTATCATGTTTTAACAGTTTTTCCTGCTCCAAACCTCCTCCCACTGTTTGACCATAATACAACTAAACGCAGAAGGCTGAGTGGTCTTTTAAAAATGGAAATTGGATTAAAAAATACTCCATTCAAAACCCTGTGATTGCCTACCACTTAACTTAAAAGCTTAGGTCCTTTAACTACCTTGCAAAGCCTCATATGAACATAATATGGTGACTCTATTGTCTCCATGATGCATTAAAACAAATTTTAGGTCATTTTATTCCATATTTATGCCAAAGTAACACATATTCATTCTTTTTGTTTCTCTCCCTATTCATACGTTCACTTCATTTTTATTATTCTTAACTTTGTGGGAGGGGAACAAGGATTTGAATGACCCAACTTTCTCACCAGGCACCAGTGATAGCCAGGAGTCAATGGAACAGCCTCTGGAAAGTTCTGAAGGAACAGAACTCTCAAAAACCATTTCTATATCCAGCAAAAATATCTTTTAGCATAGAAGGAGAAATAATGAAATTCTAAGACAAGGGCAAAGCAAACGTATCTTCCAGAAAACATTTCTCAAAGAAATGCTACAGAAAGTTCTTCTGGCTATGGAAATGATTCCAGAGTAGAGAATGAATCTTCAATAATAAAAGAGGAGCAACAGATAGGGCAAGCATCTGGATAAACACAAAAGATTTCTTTTTCTACACTTAGGTTCTTTAAAATATGTATAACTGTTGGGAGCAAGCATTGTCATCTGGTGGAGTGTTGCGTGTACCTACATAGAATACATGTAACAACTATGACATGGAAGCCAATAGAAGGAAAAGTGACCCACAGGGTTGTAAGTCTTCTACATCGCATTCAAAACACTGAATTATTAACTCTACATAAACTGTGAGGATTTAGGCACATACTCTATATTGTAATCCCTAGAGATAACATTGAAAAATATAAAAAAATACAAGACATTACAGCTAGAAAGCAGCAAATTCATCAAAACGGTAAAGAAGGCATTAGAGGAGAAATGGGGAGCAGAGGAACAAAATCAGAACGTATGCTGTACAAAATGCACTGTTTGAAATAATGGACTACAAGGTCTTGGCTCTAAAATTAAGTCAGGGGACGGGGTCGACTGGGAGAAAATGGAGCCAAGCACGGAGGCGAAGCCTCAGTGCAGATGAGAGGGCCCTTAATATGATGCACAAGAGAGAAGGTAGCCTAGGTAGAGAGCCAATGATGTGAGCAAAGGAGACACTGCCTTCTATTTACTAGGGTTCATATATATTGCAGGTAATCTACTATTACTCAAAAAAACTTTGAGCCAGAAGAAGTAGGTTTTTTAGATCATATGATTCACAAATTTAACTTAATTATGATAATTACAATAACTATGATATTAGTCAGTAATTTTAAAAGAGTATTTTACTTTTAAATTATTGGTCTCTTATTGGTACATTGTAATCACGCATCATAATGGTCAGAGTGATAGAGACACACATGCACACAGCACTTGGTGAGCTTCCTCCTGAATCCCACCCCACTCCCTCCCCTTACCCATATATGATACTGAGATTGGCATTCTTAATTTATATATTTATATAGTGTTAATTGGAGTGTTTCCTTCATGAAGTCTCCCCCTACCAACCTCCCTCCCCTAAACCCCCTCCATAGCTCCACTGAGGTTTCTCCTCCTTTATCTGGAGTTCCTCTTGCATCCCAATTTTTCCCTAGCTTCCATATATGAGGAAACAACATAGCATTTTGGTATGTATTATCTCTTATAAAGGCCAACATTTTCTTTGTATTTTTGGCTGCTTCTAATGGAAATTTTCCTAAAGCATGCATACATTGCTTCCTGGTAAAGTTAATTCCACGTTCTATTTTATTTTCAATGTTCTGATTAGGACAGCAAGTTCCAGGACTAGTCTAGAATGAAATGATGACCTCAGAAATGTGTGCCTCTATACTTCATCTCCCTCCTCAGTGTCTGCTCCAGCAATTACAGACCTCCTGAATGTGGGCACTGTGAGGTCTGGCCAGAGAAGGCCTAGAACAAAGAAACCCAAGAAATGGCGTGAATGCAAAGAGAAACACCCCAAACATCCCCGTCTCCCAGCCAAGGACTTTACCAAATTTGGACCAACTCCAAGCCCACCAATTGGCAGGACACACAACTGCTCCTGCACTCTCTCTCTTTTCCTAACCCCACAAAAAGCCTAAAATCTTCAAGGAAGCAGGCCTCTGACTCTCATGGGTTCTATCCAGTCAGTTACTCCCTCCCAGGTTTTATCTCAAATAAAGCCTGTTCCTTGCTGCCCAGCCGTGTCCCTTTATCCTTAGATTTTCCTAACATTAAAGATTATGAAGTATCATATTCTGGTTTCCTAGAAAGTTGGACCATCAAGCCTATTATTGACTTAACTTTGTTAATATATAATTTTCAATACATTGACTGATGGAAAGTTCCTAAGGAGATTTCTGGTCTTTAGCAACTACATTCAAGGGAGGTCAGATCCCTTCTCTGCTCTACTTCTGGTTTCAGATTTGTTTCCCAGACACCAGAGATCCTAGTAGTCTCCTCTTAAGTATGGTATTTAACTGAATTAAAAATTTGCATTTGTTAATAAAAACTTTGGAAGGAAAATTCATTTCTAATGTATTTTTATCCATCTATATATGTTATTTTGTGTTTTATTATATAGCTAAAATCTTACTGTCATGGAAATGTTTTCTTCTAGCCTGAAAATGCTAAGCATTCTTTGTAATTTTCATATAATTTATTCTGGTGGACACAGATTTTATAACAAGTAACTTCTAGTATAGACTAAGATATTGCATTCTCAAGTCTCGTATTAGAAGCAATTTTGACTATGGTTTTATAAAATAAGCACTGCCAAAGAGACCAACAAATACAAATTTTTAGTCACAAAATATTTAGTTAAGGTCTCAATTAAAAGAAAAAAGAAAAAGAAATTAAGAAAGATCTTCTACATGAAATATATTTTACTGTGATGTAGTAGATAAGAGAGGAAATGGAGAAATAAGGATAGGAAGAGGAAGACAGATATTGATATGTTTTTTTTTTGTTTAAATGGGAATGGAATGCAGTCACCAAGAAATCTGAGATGACAGCTAGTTACTAGGCAATGACAGACTCTGAGTGGATCAATATTGTGACCAGAGATTGTAACTTAATATTTTAGAGATGGATTCTTTCCTTATGCATATCTCTGTTATAACATTCATCACTGGTAGTTATTTCCTAATAGCTGAAACATTTACACATGCCCAAAGATTGATAGAGAAAAAAATGTACGGTCAAAAATAATAAAAAAATCTTGAACTTGTTATAAGAAGAAAAAAAACTATGGTTTGGAATATGAAGTCCAAGGATCTGCAATTAACTGGTTTAAAGAGTGTTGAAAATTATGTAAAGCAGTCTAGGAGGATTAATTAATTAAAATAACAGAGATGGTACTTAAAAAAAAGAAATACAAAATGAGTATACAGCAGTAAAACAAAAAAGATTAGAAGAAACTGTTTGCTGTATCACTTATTATTAAACTCTATGCTGAGACTTTCTATTTTGTTTCCCTAAAGTAGAGCCATACTTAATCCTTTTTGGTTTAATGAATAAAGTCTACTTTTAACAAGGAATTATAAGTGGGAGAGAATGAAAGAAATTTCAAATGTGACAGTGGGGCCTTCCGTACTAAATATATTTGAGCCATAATGGTTTGCAAAAATCCCTTGTAGACTATGGAGACTTTGTATAATAGGATCTACCACACAGCAGAAACCAGCCATTTCCATCAATAGATAAATTGAAAAACATGACCATGTCATAGTTTTTCTCTCTTTGCTGCTGTATAATGCCATTCTCCCTTCTGACCCTTTCCCGGAGTCTCCCCAGGATAGACTGTCATAATGAGATCTCTTTCATAGCAAATAGAAAGTCAGGCACAGAAATGTTTAAGACTCCCTCTTGACTAAAAGTAATTAAGTACCTAAATTATAGATATACACACTTATGTCTGGGGAGGTTAAACTAATTTTATGAATTGCATAAATGACAAAAGCTCTCTATTTTACTGAGGAAGATTCATACTTTGGAATTTCTGAGTTTTTTTCCTTCCTTATAAGAAAGCCCATTGTTTAATAGTAAATAGAGGTTTTCTACTGGGATATATGAAGTATAGTCAGATTAATGTTGGATTCAATATTATGCACCTTTTTATCCTATCTTTCAGTACTTTTGTAAGATGTGACCTATATAAATGTACTAGTCTATTTCTGCATTGTACAAAGCAATAAACACTTGGGTTATTTAATTTCTAACCAATCAACAATTGAAATATGTGCATAAACAGTATGAGTACAAACTGATCAAACATCCTAAAAGATATTAAAAATATAAATTCAAATTTAGAAATTCAGCTCTTATCTGCATGTATCTTAGTATGCATTGTAAAAAGTATAAACCCACATAATGGGAATATTTAACTTGGAAATTGAAGAGTAAGCTACTATTCAGAATGGGTATTTTCAGTTTTCCAATATTTCAACTTACTTGCTATATGTAATTTATATTTATGGTACTGGAGGTTGAAACTAGGGGTGCTCTACTACGGAGCTGCATTCCCAGCTTTTTAATTTTTTATTTCAAAATGGAGTCTGGCTAAATTGAAGAGGCTGGCCTAGAACTTGTGATCTTCTGTATCAGCCTCCCAAGTAGCTGAAACTATAGGCACATGCCATTGCACTGGACTGTGGTGCAATCTTTGATAAATTTAAACTTGTTTCAGCTTAACTGTCTCACTTGTAAAATGAGAAAAACATGTTCATTAACTTAAAGGTTTGTTTTAGTGATTAAATGAAAGTACAAAAAGCACTTAGTATAATCCTCAGAAAATAATCTTCTATAAATCATTACGAGATAATCATTTCATCATTACTAGATGAAATTTAGATGCAAAAGGATCACAAAAACGATTGTATATATTAAAAATATAATAATTGACAAGGAATTTATATATTCTTTTAAAAGCAGATTCAAGTTTTATATGCATGGAGTAAAAGTTTGTATTACTAAGTTGATGTCTGAACATTATTACCACTGGAGGTTGTAGACTAGATGTGGTGTAATTTCAAACATAATAAATTTTTAGTCATTAATTTTAAAATATTTCATGGGAGAAGGAATGATTTTGTAGGACAAGAGTCCCATATATTACATAGAAACCATGCATTCTATTTAAATTTGTTTCTGGCCATACATTTTTTGAAATATTTAATATATTAAGATATGTTTTCAACAGCATATTGTTGGGCTAAGAGTATAGCAAGTGGTAGAGCATTCACCTAGCGTGCACAATGCCCTGAGTCTGATCCTCAGCACCACACACACACACCCACACAAAACACTAAAGAATATATGAGTCAGTGGCCCTATGAGTGATCTCAATAGAGGAATGGCAGATAGCAAATATGAAAACTCATATTTTGGATACAGAAAATTTCATGGAAATCTACCTTGATTAAGTGTGTTGTAAATGCAAGCTGGCATGCAATAAATATGGTAAACTGTCATGATGTTTACACTATTCAATCATCATCATCATAAATGCTAAGAATTACAATTTATCAACTAATTCACCTATCTCAATATTATATTATAATTTATGCCCTTTTAAAGAAACAGAGGAGCCGGGCGTGGTGGCGCACGCTTGTAATCCCAGTACTTTGGGAGGTAGAGACCAGAGGATCCGGGTTTGCGGCCAACCTCAGCGCGCATGCGCGCGCGCTCTATTTATATCTCTCTCTCTCTCTCTCTCTCTCTCTCTCTCTCCTCTCTCCTCTC